>JANBPK010000823.1:0-95838 GCA_027579435.1 Candolleomyces eurysporus | reverse complement strand
TCCGGTCGTCCACTCCGCATCAGTTCACACCTTGAGTCGGCTCTTCAGAAGTTCTCAACCGAGCCGCTTCGTGCTTCCGAATCCAGTAACTGTCATGTTTAATTGACTTAACGGATTTGCCATCACGTCCTCGAAGCCACAGAGTGACGTTACACCTTCCACTTAGCGAATGTCAGGGCGAATGTCCCTTGTAGTGTGCAGACTCTCTTCCTACGCCGTACCTCGCCAGGTCGGGCGCGCAGTTGTGGTTCCGAATTGATTCGCTACCCTTCGGATACGTTCGCAGGGCCTTCCTATTTTAAAGCACCACTGCCGAACCGTCGTACTTAGGTTCTGAGCCAGATCCTTGAGAGCTGCTAAGTCTGAAGCCGGGAACCGCTTCGACTCTTGGTTTCGCAATGTTCAGAAGACATGCTGAGTTCTATAAGTCGTCATCGTTACTTAGTACTTTAATTCAGAAGGACTTCCAAAGAAAAGTTCTATTGATTCGCGATTTTTCTAGGGGTATGCAGGCAGCTGCCATATCAACGTGCTTGTGAACTCGCTGATAGATCAACACCAACAGCAATGGGTCATGCTTAGCTACGATATCTGGTGTTCCTACTCAAAAAAGATGAAAGCTAGGTTCACAAAGAAATTCCCCAGTTCCGCTGCGATTCTCGAAAAAATGCGTGGAGCAATCCCAAAGATGCACGTCAAGAACCACATTGAAGCCTGTCAGCACCTTTGGGCCTTTAATTTTCTCCAGCACTCAGGGGAAACATATGGAGAGATGATTGAGACTGCCTGGGCTGAGAACAACCAAGCTGCCGGCTCTACAAAGGAGATGAATGACGGTCACCGACACGACACTCTCGATGATCTTGCACACTTTTGGAATTGGACCAAGATTATTTGAATGAGTGTGTTAACTCTTCTATGTCCAAAAATAATTTACGCTAACCATTCTTCCCAGTGGATCGACTTGAGGTCCAGTATTCTGAGAATTTGAAGCATCTGAAGGCACGCGAATCTCAACTGGCAGATCAGACTGCTCGCTATCCTGACAAACTCTTGGCAAAATGGAAAATGATGAGCGATGTTCCTGTTGAGGAGAAGGGAAAGGTTATTAGTCTGTTTGAAGCCCAGTTGAAGGACTGTATGTGTTTCTGTTCCCTCTTTTGGTGGAAGATATACTGATCTTGTTGAGGATTTAGCTCCGCCCACACAGAGAAAAGCTTATGAAAAGCTTTTAGAAGACGAAAAGATTGGCAGATACAGTGGGAAAGACCTCACAGCCAACGCTCAGTTTCTAAACCAGGGAATCGAGCTGGAGGACACTCAGTAGGTGATATATTGATTTCAAAGGGCTTTTGTCTTATGCATCTCAGAGTCCAAATATTGGCCCAGGCAAAGGTCTCTGCATCCGATCGCAAGAAGCTATATAATGATCTGGTTGAATGGCAGGCTACGCAGTTGAGACTCTGTCCATCGCTTGGCAGTGACTACACCCAGCTGATTGACCCTGAGTCTCCTGAGTCTGTGCCACTCAATCTTCCATCCTCATTCCCTCAGCATATTCGTGCCCAGCTCAAACTTGAAACCCTGGCCTCAGAAGAGTATAGACTTCGTGAGGGACAAGCACACAACACACTAGAAGGTCTTCGACTTACTATTCAAACGTACAACTTCAATCTTGACTTCAAGAAAAGCAATGTTCGTGGTCAGGGCACAAACACTCGCGCACAGGACTATCTCTGAGTCCTGGAAGAAGACAAAAAGAAAGCTGCAGCCCGATACACCCGTGCTCGGCAAGCTCTGTTGAATCTTGGACTTCCTGCAAACAACAAAGTTCTCCGCAAGCTGGACCATACCAAGCTCCATGGAAAGAACACAGCCAAGCCCCCTAATCTAGGTGATTTGAAGAGGGAGGACCCCTGGTTCTGGAACGTTGGCCGGCCAAAGGCAATGTCTGAGAAAGAAGAGCGGGAATGGCAAATCAAGCGTAAGTTATGTATTCTCACATCTGCCTGACTTAGCTGATTGGCCTGGTTCTATTGGCTAGTAAACTGAGCAAAATGGTTCCATGATTGTGCAGCAAGAGACCGTGCTCAAGAAGAGAAAGAAATTCTTGAGGAAGAAATTCGGCGAGAGATCAAAACATTCTTGACACTAGCCATGATTTGGACCAAGCTTGGTGACGGCGCATCAGACAGGCCAGGGAAAGCGGCTTACGCCTTCAAGCAGGCCACCATGTACACTAGTTTGCAGCGTGATGCAGAAGAGATGGCTAAGAGAGTGGATGGAAAGAAGTGTGAGTATGAGTTGTGGTACGCAAAAAATATAATGTCAAAATAGCGAGCTTTGGTCTATATCCAAACGTGGCCTGCAGATAGTGATGGCCGAAATAGAATACTTGACCCATTTTGGCTGTATCGTCTTTGGGGTGTAATCCTAAGGTGTCTACAATGCATATATTTTTTAATGAGATGCCTATTGGACTATTCACAGGTTTTTACTGACCTTAGCTACTCCCAGGTTGAAGCGATTTGCCTCATGAATGCATCGGGTGGCAGGCTAGGCATGGGAACTTTTGATCCTTATGCATTGGCCTGTTGATTGAGCCCCTTTTTCTCATCTCTTCTTCGATCTCTTCATTCTCATGCTCTCGACGCTAGGACCCAGGGAAAACAAAAGCAACAAGAACATCGGGCAGAGCTTGGCTCAATCACACATTAAATGACCAAAGGTAGACGTCCTTCTGAACCCCACCTGCTGCAATTTCTCAATGCCAGCCCAACGCTCTTCCAAGAATCACCGTTCCTCTCCAAAGACACCCCAGCGGCAGAATGTAGATGCCACCATGCCAACTCCATCCTCCCCTGGCCGTCGTGGTCGTGCCAGGCAACCTCCTGGATATCTTTGCTCTCAAGATTCTGAATTAGCAGCCATGACCAAAGAAGATGCAAAGCGAGAAGTAAGCCGCCACATTCGCCAACTCATTACGTCGAAGGTTGGGCCCCCACCAGAATACTCTGTCAAACCCTTCCATCGAGGCCATCGAGTGACCGTTCCACAACTGAACCTTGGGTTTATGGACTATCGGAAAGCGGGAAGCTGGTATCAAATGGTGAGTTTCTGTCTTTATTCGGCAGAATGGCGCTGATTTCCTTGGAAAGTGTGTGGGCCCTCCAACTTCGGAGTGTTGGGATGTTAAAAAGGTCATCCAGGCAGCCCCCTATGACCTTGTCATGGTGACATCGGCACTCTTCCGACTGTTCCTTCTCTACGAGGAAGTTCTTCCTGATACTGAGGCTGCACACCATGGTCGTTTCCAAATCCATACCGCTCCAGGATTTCAAGAACTTTGGGAGGAACACTACCTTGATAGGGATCTCCAGCAGCAGGAGAACGAGAGTGTATTGCTTGAGGCCGGACCCTCGCGAGGTGGGAATACTATTGGTGAGTACTAGAGCTTTCAAGTTTATGCCAGACTGATGACTCAAGGTCCTGACGATGAAGCTCAAGGTGGTTCATACGATATCTCATCCTTCATTTCATTGTCGCCCTCACTTCCTTCGCCACGGTCTGCTCTGGTGCAGATGGCTCTGCCTGGCAACGCCAGCAAGCCCATCTCAATCTCAGATGACGACTCGGATGTCTCATCCATTGATGACAATGATATGCCCGCTATACGCGCTGTCCCCGTGCTTGTGGTTGCCTGGATAAAGGTACATGACTGCCCGTCGCTGCTTCAATGAGTCAGTGCATCAAGCTCATGTGTACAAATGACAGGATAATGCACGCTATTGCGAGACGCTCATCATCTCACACAGCGACCGGGCCGTGTGTCTCAACAACCACAAGTTAGAACGTGGAGCTTGCGGAATTGAGGCTGGAGATAAACTCGAGGTCTACAAGCCAACGCTTCACCGCTGGTTCCCCGTTGGTTGGGCCACCATACTTGGGCTGTTCACCAGTGCATCCGGAAATTCGCTCTTCCCCTGTCGAAGCAATGTGTACCGCCTCCAAGACTTCAACCTTGTTCAACCTATCGCCTCTCATGTTCCACAGTTATCGATGAAGGGGAAAGGACGAGCGCTGTGAGAAATTGTGGGTCCAACAACAATTAGTACGACATTATTGATTTATATTAGCTCGGTATTTTATGTTTTGGGACTTATAAAACTACTAATAGTGTAGGATCGGACTTGCTTTAGGATATGTCCTTGTCATGCTTACCGATTTCTTTCTGATGCAAGTTGTAGGATTATGAATATAGGATTATCTGACTGACAGTTATGGAAAGACTACTACAGTAGGACTGGGCTTGATTTACGATACAACTTCATGGCGTTTACCGATAGGATTATCACTTATGAGTCCAACCTAACCCAATCCTGTCAAAATTAGGATATATCCTACTGCTGCATACCGTTATCCTAACGTCTACCACCCTATATGCCATTTGTTACTATTGAGAATCACAGCGGAATCCTATCCTAGATTAGGATTCTGACGCGGGCCAGTATCCTATCAATCTGCTTTATAGGATTCGCAGAATAGTGGAGTGGCAGGCAAGGAATAGGATGTAATAAGAAGACTACTTACAATCCTAAGGCCACTATGACTACAATGTAGGATTGATCTTATGAATTGAGATATGTGAACTCGAAACCCCATTTCTTCAATCTGGTATCATAGTCCCTTCTATTCCCCTTAGGCAAAGTAGTAACAAATGTCATTGTACATTCAAATATTTGAATTCTCAACAGCTTTTCCTTATTGCCCATATAACCATGAGCGCATTGATGAATTTCAACACATTTCATGATACTCAGACAGAGCCGCCTTAATATCTCCCTTATGCTGCAGTGAATCCCCTGTATTAACCAGAACTAAATGGTGTATTTGGACACTATAAGACAGTATATTTATGAATGAAACCAGCCTGATCTAAGATGCCACAAGATTTGAAATAAAATCAACAATCCTGCTGACTTGGGCCTCAGTGTCATCGTTGTCACCCTCCAATTCCTCCTCAGCATTCTCTGGACCATCACAAGAAGGTTCGGGATCTATATCCATTGGCATCCCATTGCCCTCTGGCTTGCCTTTGTGCCTCCCATGCCTGAGCTTTGGGCCTTGATAACCTGGAAGGTCAACAATTTTGTAGAGTTTCAGCATGACCGCTTGATTGGCCCAACTACGATGACAACAAAACTTGTCCACAGCGCTGTAAATTGGTTCTTGAGATTCATTCAGCCTTAGTAGAACAACCTTGAAGTGTTCATGTTCCGCTTCAATGGCGGAATAGACCTGTAGGATCTCAACATCCAGCTGCTTGATCTCCTTGTGCGCCCTTTTGATTTGTTGATGTCTCTTCATAGCTTCCCGGATCCTCAGCTCTTTCCAGCAGGTGCTCGTAAGATTGGCATGGCTATGTTTCAATAGCTCGAATTCTTCTACAAAATTGTACTGGGTGGCGCAAGCAAAGTCCAATGTATCGGAACATCCAAGAGCAACCACAGCATGGTTGTACCTGTTGATGGCGGCCTGAATGGCCCGAGATCGTGTATGCATAGCCTTGGCAAGTGTAACTCGGGCCTTATACCATGTCATCAACAATGAGTAAAGTTCATTATTTTTGACAGTGACGTACCAATATTACTTAGATTCAATAGGTGAAGTTCAAACAATTGCTGAACAACAAGCTTCTGGATGTCTTCCAGGGCTCAGCGATATTGTTGTTCTTTGATGTATTGAACTGTCTCTTGATACTCAGGGGTCAGAGCATCCCAACGCTTCTCAATGTGGAGTCGAAGCTCCATATCAATGAGTTCACTGTCAAGCTCCTTCACCTTCTCCCTGGCATGTCTATGCTGAGTTTCTAGTTGACGTGTCTTTGAGAGGTTGGATCTGTAAGTCTTGGGTGCAGGATTTTGAGCCATGTCATAATCTTATGGGATGTTACTAGGAAACACTAAGCCCTTTGCCTCTGATTTTTCACTGGAAAATAACATGAGTTCATGTGAAAGTAAATTGACTGTTTATCTCACCGTGCCTCAGCGTATTCCATCAACAGTTCGACATAAGCAGTTCGATGAAGGCTCCCCTCTGAGTTGGGTTCCTTGCCAAGATTCGAATCAAAATACTCCTGTTGTTCAGACTGCCACTGGTCAAGATCCGCCGTTGTGATCCCCTTGACTGCAAGCACTTTGTTCAACTTTGAGCCTTCTTCCTGAATAATCTGATGCGCTTGCCGATAGTTCCCCAAAAGCATCTTCCCCAGCTGAAGATACTTATTGGTGTCGGCTTGTTTCAGGTACAATTCAAGGTAGAGTTGTCGCCTGAATTTGGTTGTGTGTTGAAGTAGTCCAGCTGCAGCATTTGACCCAGAAAAAAANGTGTTCCATAGTCTTGAAATCCTCTAGACCGACCCCCTTGATGTTGTTTGGATGGTTCTGAGTTTGGCATTGGAAGTTATGTGCGTAGCCGTGATATGCGTTCACCAAACATCTTGAGTTAGACTCTTCAAAACATGAGCCCAGCGCACTATTTTTGATTGTGGTCTCGAACTTGCAACCAATGTCGTAACCAATGGCAAGGTGGGGATTGAGTATATTGAGCGCTCAATTGACAATTGATAAGGGGTACTTTGATCTGCACCAATTAGTGTGGTTCAAGGCAGAGAAAATGACTCACTGTTCACCTGACTGGATCATATCTGTCACCCACAGAATGATCCCATGCCTGCATGCACTCGCAAACCAACCAGTCTCATCAAAGATACCCACAGTTTTCTTCCAAGTGTCAGACTGAGCCACCTTCCAATTCTTAACACATTCCTTCACTGTGTCTTCCACTGTTGAGTCATCCATGGTCACTGGCTCATCTTCATTCAGCTGGGAGTCTGTTGGTTCAGCGGCCCAGACATCAACCTCTGGTGTGGGAATCATGTAATCACTGTCAAACGACCTCATGTCACCTGCCATACCCTTGTCCTTCATTTGCTTCTGAGAATCGTTGCCATCCATTGAGATTTCAAGGCGGTACTGGAGATCTGGTTCACCTTCCAATTTATACATGCATGCAGGGCAAGTATTGAGCACCCGCCAGTGCTCTGAGCAGTGGTTCAAAGTGTCGTTGACACATTTTTCTATTGCAGACGTGATGGTTAGGTAAATTTCAAATGTATCAGCAAAAAATTGCTGCCAACGTTGCTGGTAGGGATGCTACAAAAGAGTGAGCAAGATAAAGTGGCAGAGTCACCTCATTTCTCACCTCATACAGATCACACAGTACCTTTGTAAACACCTCCACACTAAACGACGGCTTTTGTTGGCGCAAAATCTTGTAGAACTCCAATGTTTGGAGAAAAATAACCACAAGCGGGTTGATTGGCATGGTGGGAAGATACCCTCATGCAAGGAGGTGAGGCGTGATTGTTTCATTGTCGGGCAGAGTGATGCAGAGCTTCTGTTCCTGGGAGAACATGTCAATGAGCTCCACCTCAAAGCTGACCGGTGGTTGCAGTGCAGTGGCACCCTCAGTACTGTTTGATGGCGCACTGGTTGACAGCGCACTGGTTGATGGCGCACTGATTGATGGATTCTTCCATTGCTAGAAAGCGGAGGCAAGGACATTGATATTGCCCAAGTTCTTGTGGAATTGGGCAGTACAGGCCCTCTATCCAGGCTTAAGCCAAGTTACGGGTCTGTGTTTTGGTTAGATACAATCCAGAACCAAGCTCGGGACATACTGGTCCTTGATGGCTTCCATCACTGTATCTGCCACATCCCTGAGTGACATGATATCGCTAACGGTGGCGGGGACCTCCTTGATATCCACTCCAGCACCAAAGTCTTTTTGGTCAGCATCGTGAGCCTGATGAATATTGGAGAGAATCTCCTGTTGCTGAGGCCCTAATACTATGGATTGTTCATGTCAAGTCACTGCCAGATGTTGAATGCTACGTACAGTTGTTTGCCATTGCACGCATCCTCTCTGCTTCGGTACAAGCTACAGCAAGGTCTGTAGGTCCCAGGGTGTTGGACACAGCTTTGGAAGACCCAGCAACATCATTTTTGTTCCGTTGCAAATATGGTGCATTGACCCGCCTCGAGCTTCCTTTACTTTTCCCACACCTGACGGCATTGGAGAGGTATGAGGTTGAGATGAGGTCAAGAGGTATGAGGAGGGGGAAGGCAAGCAAGAATTGATTAAGAATTGATCTACAGGCATGATGCCGAGCTCTGCCAAAGAAGGAGATGAGAAATGGCAGGAGGGAAGAGCATGGGAAAGCGCCCAGACAGCAATCAAACAGCGGACTCACCATGGCAAATCACCCGGAACACCCTTTGACACCAGTGATTGTGGCAGACAGATGGATTGATGGGAGCGAGGACATCCCGGTGGTTCCAATGGTTCCAACCTGCCATCCTGTACCTGTCAAACAACGATGCTCTGAAGGTACGTCATATTGTAGTGATCTACCCTACCTGCCCCCTTATCTCTACCCTCCCACCCCCTTATCTCTACCCTAATCAACCTCCTCACCCACTACACCTTTTATCCGAGGGATGCTTTCCTTAACTGGCATCCCACCCCAGAATTATTGAAGGTCAGTGGCTGTTGCACGTTCCCAGCTAAGCTAACTGTTCAAACACCCCCGTTATACCCAGCTAATTAGCTGGGGATTTGGTGAGGATCAGGTGTATTTGTGCAAATTCAGCCAGATTCCAATGAAGTTTGGTGGAGTTTTTCTGAAGTTCACTGGAGTTATTTGCATACAGCAATTTGAGAAAAGGTTAACACTCACTGCAGGGTGACAAAAAATGTAAAATAAAGCCCTAAAATCCAAAATGGCCATTGACATGGCTTTTGCCTCTCACAATACTATCAACCACCCTCCACTGGCTCTGTTGCCCAAAATCTATGCCATTGTGCAAGATTTCTGCAAACCTGAAGTTTGCAGTAGTACAGCTGCATGAAGTAGGCCATCTAAAAACTGAGGATTTTCTACTGTGCCTCAATATCTCCAGGAGCACTTTTTTTCAAGTTCTGAAGCTCTGGAGGGAAATCGGTAGTGTCATTGCACTCAGATATGGGCTTCCTGGTTGTCCTCAAGCCTTTCATTTTGATGACATCAGCTATCTGCTTTGCCTTATTTGCCATTAGCTGGATTGGTTCTTGGATGAGCTACAATATTTGCTTCTCACAAACCACTTCATCTCCATTCACTACACAACAATCTGCTTGGAGCTCAAGCAGGCTGGGGTGTCTTAAAAGAAGCTGAAGAAGATTGCAAAAGGGAGAGATAAAGAGCAGCAGGCAGACTTTATTTGGAGGATGTCAGGATACTCGCCAGAGCAGCTAGGGTTCCTGGATGAGGTATCAAAGGATGAGCAAAGATATGGCCACTCAGTTAGGAACACTTGGGCTGTTTGGGAAAGGGTGTTCATTTGTGGTTGTCACTTCTCAGTGAAGGGACTCTTGATGGTGGATGGCATGGCCAGCAACACTGTGGTTGATGGCTAAATGACTCAAGAACAGTTTCTGGAGTACCTGAAGCACTATGTAATGCAAAGATGCACTCCCTTTCCTGGTCCACTCAATGTTCTCATGATGGACAATGCCTGTATCCACCATAATCCTGACATTCTTGCACTCATTGATCAATTTGGAGTTTGCCTTGAGAATCTACCACCCTATTCCCCAGACCTCGACCAAATTGAGGAGGCCTTTTCAAAGATTGTATCATCCACTCAACAACATGGTGATCTATTTGCAACTGAAGGCAATGGGATGGTCTACAATTTGATGGAGGTAATGTATATTATCACAGAATCAGATGCACCAGGCTATTTCATGCATTCTGGGTATTTTTAAAACATCAGGACCATAGAGATGTTTATTCAGTTTGTTCTGTACTAATTACTTGTTGTATCCAAGCCTTTTAAGCCCACTCTTCTACTGCATCCTGAATCTCCGTGATTTCACCTGGTTGAATCTCAGATCTCTAAGCTCATGCACCTTGACAAACTGGAAGCCAGCAGTGCTCCTAAATCCACTCTGATTAAACCAAGTGAGAATAACTTCTGGCAGGTCATAGGTTTTACAGAATGCATCTATTGAGAGTTTGGGCCTGGAGCTGAGCCAGCAGGAATGAGAGCATCGTTGTCAGAAGACATAGGTGCTGTGCCATTAGGGATATTCACTGTATTGCCATGAGGAACTGGAATATTGAAGCATATCCCAAACATATTGTTGGGAAGGACAAATTGACAATTGATTGATTTGGCAGTG
The DNA here is from genome assembly GCA_027579435.1 of Candolleomyces eurysporus. Classification (NCBI taxonomy): domain Eukaryota; kingdom Fungi; phylum Basidiomycota; class Agaricomycetes; order Agaricales; family Psathyrellaceae; genus Candolleomyces; species Candolleomyces eurysporus. The sequence continues at coordinate 85,551 of JANBPK010000823.1, read as the reverse complement.
GCTGGGCTGGAGTGGCAGTTGCAGTTGCCTTTTCCTTTGCAGCAGCTTCAATTCAAGCCTGAAGGAGTGCCAATTTTGGTGCATTCCTGCATACAGCATCAAACAAAGCATGGTTAGGTGGCTGGTTCAGAGTCACTGGCTGTGCACCACTAGGAGNTAGAAAAAAGCTATCAGGCACTGTAATTATCAGATTATGATGATAATAAAAANCACAAAACAAAGCTCACAATAGCTGCAGCCCATTTCTGAACATGTTCATGCGTGAGATGGATGTTGAAGAGATTGAGAATGGCAAGACCATTAAAACACCAATGACACACACAACCCAACCAAATTAGTTGAGCTGTGCGAGATCTTTAAGGTAGTGCTTTGTAGTGTAGTTGAGCCACATGAAATCTGGTGCAAGTTGTGGGGGTAGTAGTGAGTATTAAGAATTGGTCAAATTTTTTGCTAAAACCATGGGTGAGGTGTAAGAACACTTTTCAACTCAAGTATCTTCATCTTTCCATTCACAAATATCATGCTGGGTAAGATAAAAGTTCACAACCATCAATTTGCAATATGCAAAATTCAAACACAGGTTAACAGCAATAATTCTCTGGTAAAATAAACTACAAGAGTCCATTATATATGTATATACTAACTGGAGCCATGCAATCACCAGAGTATAGTAAGCAAGTATATGCAAGATTTCTAAGCAAACAGAGTCTGTTATGGGCTTGCTCAGATTGTGATCACAACTGAGGCAAAGAGGGCCTAGGAATGTTTTGTTGAGTTTGGGAACACAGACGATGTTGCGGCTAGCCATGAAGACCACCCAATGGACTATTTGAGGGTTGTCAAAGATGTGAAAGCAGAGATGCCAGAAACGGAACTTGATGTTGAAGAAGTCAGAGAAATCTTCTTTGAAGATAAGGGGAGTGATCCTTCCTTCAGCAGGCTGAAGAGCTAGTGGGTTCTGTGGTGTTTGAAGTGCCACGTCGGGAGCGTTGGGGTATAGGTTGGTCGGGGTTGGATGAAGCTCATTGTTGTTTTGCAGGTTTAGAATTAGCAGGGGTCTGAGCATCCAGCAATATAGAAATATGAGCTGAAGTGCTGTGGATGATAGACGGGGGGTTGGAACTAGCAAGAGTCCAAAGTTGTTGGAGGAGCTCTGGAGTTTGTTCAGCGTACTTCTGGTCCAGAAGCGCAAGGGTGGCAGTGAGTTCCGGAGTCATTGGAGGGTGTGGGATAGTGATCTGTGGAGCATTAAGAACGTCAGCAACAAGGTTATGTACTGTGAAGGATCCAAGGTGAATCTTGGTCTTGGGACTGAGAACTAGATAAACTCGGAGGTAGAGGATTAGATAGTTAGAGTTGATTTCAGTCTTGGTGCAGATGGCAATGGTCATGCACTAGAGTGGACTGATGCCTTTAGTTGGGAGTGGTTATATGAGTAAGCAAGAGAGTAGATTCTTGAGAACAAGCTGGGGAGTTACTGTCCAGCTTGTACTGCCTATATACTACAAGTGCTACTGTGCTGCAGTCCATACATTACTAACTATGCAGTCCTGCTAGGTAATTGTCCATTGTCTATTGGTAAGCCATAGTCCAAAGTTACTGATTACACAGTTTGGTATTACAAAGTCCCAAACTGCAGTCAGCGTTCACAGTCCTAGTTTGACTAAGAGAAAAAAAAGAGTACTACTGGGGTTATTACATAACAGAGTCTGTGCCTAGCTAGAGAGAGAGAAAAAGATTAAAAAAAAGAGGGTATTGGATATGACAAGGTGCTGCTGCACCACTTCCACACTTGTGCCCTGACTATTGATACTTGTCCTTTGCCTTTTCTGTGTTGCTGAGTGAAATGTCAAAGCTGATCAAGGGTGGTCAGGCCATGGTTATTCTGGCTGCTGATTTGGTACCCCCTTGCTTGAACCACTCAGGATGGTAACAGATCCCTGCCAATTGAGTAGTAAGTTTTGGCAATTCCATTTTGTGACCACTATCTGGGTTATCTCTAGCCTTGGGTGACCTTCCTTTCAGAGTCATTCAAGCTCCTTTACCATGCTGCTGAAGAGATTGAGAATGGCAAGACCACTGAAACCGTTATAGCATGAAGTCAATATCCATTTTTNACTTTCATTTTTACTTATTTTCCTTTTCTTTTTAAGCGTCTTTTGATCATTTCATATACAAATACAAATATAAGAATATTTTTATTATTTATTATGATTTTTTTTTTCATTTTATTTATACTTGATTCTATATGCTATAGCCAAACATGTACAAATAGATCCACATAGATACAAATGGTCTGTGTGCCATTTCTATAGTATAAATAGTGTAGCATCCAGAGCTGTATTATTTAGTCTTTAGCTGGTCAATTCATGGCCTCTGCTACATTCTCTAAACCTTCTCTCCTCTAAGTCTTAAAGTTTGAATCAGCACATGATTTGCTGGGTCATTTGCTGACAAAAACACCAACCACACACACAACCCAACCCATTAGGTTGAGCCATGTGAGATCTTTAAGGTAGTGCCTTGTCACATAGTCAAGCCGCACAAAATCTAGTGCAAGTCATGGGGGTAATAGTAAGTAATAAGAATTTGTTAAATCCTTCTCCACCAAAACCATGGGTAAGGTGTAAGCACACTTCTCAACTCAAGTATCTTTGTCTTTCTGTTTGCAAATATTATGCCACACAAGATAAAAGTTCACGACCATTGATTTTCAATACACAAAAGTAAAACACAGGTAAAACAGCAATAACTCTCTGGTGAAATAAACTATGAGAGTCTGTCCTATATATACTATCCAGAGCCGCACAATCAGTGGAACTTGGTAAATAGGTGTAGATGAGATTTATAAACAAAAAGAGTCCAGGCCCCAGCTAGAGTGAGAGAGAGAAATTAAAAAAAGAGGGTATGAGATGCCAAGGTGCTGCTGTGCCACCTCTGCACTTGCACTGTGACTATTAATAGACTCTTTTTGCCTTTTTTGGTTTGGCATATGAAATGCCAAAGTTGATTGAGGGTGGTCAGCCTGCAGTTACACCAACCACTGCCTTGATGTGCTCTTGCTCAAGCCATGTGAGGAGGAGTTGGACCTCAGTCAATTGAGTACTGGTATCTTGGCAAATCCCTTGTGACCACTTTCCAAGTTATATCTTTCTATAGATGACCTTCTTTTCAGAGTATTTTGAGCTCCTTTTCTGTGCCACCCCAGCCATCATTCCATCTGATATGCTGAAACCTTGCCATACATTGCTTTTGTACTTGCTATCATTGACCCTTGATTTGGTCAGGGCCCTCATTCAGTCACTTTCTCATTTCATGCTCTCTTCATCAAAATTCAAGGCTTGTGCTATGATATTTGTATTCATTTTTCTATGGCACCTCAAATTCCCTTTTTTCTGGAGGAGAAAGCCCAAATTTTGAACAAGAAGAAATTCGGTCAACTGTCACACCCATCATGCTTTCCAGCCAAAAAACATGACATTGTGTGACTGACCAAACCAGGCGCCTGACTGAATCAAGGGTTGATGATAGTATGGGACTTGTCCCCACTGATCTAGCACTGAATATACTTGATGAATGTGAGGCCATGCAAGAGGTAAGGTACTTTAAGTGCCCAGGAAACCTTTCTCTGTTGCCCAATAGTGAGATTTGGTCACTGTGCTGGCATCACATGACCCCATCAAATCCCAGATAGCCACAGCCATCTCATCTCATCTGGCATCCAGCCAGGGCCTTATGGCACAGTAGTGATATTGAGTTGCTCAGCTGGAGGGGAGACTGTTTAATTTGAAGTGGTGATACAACCATTTTTGTTTAGCAGATAATCATTTGATTTTTGGAACAATAAACTATAAGTTAATGTGGTCTGAGTCTCTTACTGTACAAATAACTAGGCTTTCAATGAATTTCATACAGCTTAAGGAGGGAAAGATTTAGTACCTAACTACTCTGGGGACACAAGAGTTGAGGTTGCTTGAGACTGTCAACTTGAAGCAGCCCCAGTTGCATTATACCCTAATGTTATGAGTAGTTAGAACTATTCTTAATATTGGTGTATTCTGGATGAATACACAAGACTTAGAGGGGTAAGATCAGAATTCAAGTGAACTTCAATGTTTAGTAAAGAGCAGATCTTGCTATTCTCAAGAAATTCAATAACAGATAGTTAGTGAATTACTAGAATGTTAAAGAGCTTTGTAAAAGGTCATGGAAGATTGAGGAAAGTAATAGAACTATGTAGAGAGATTGCAAAGTCAATTCCTTGATGGATCCATGATCTGTTAAGTCTGGAAATGACTCCGATCAATTCTTGTTGTGTTTGGATGAGTCCAATGTTTTCTTGAATCTTCCAGAAGAATCCTTCATTGGATAAGTCACCATTTATATATCAAAGTACAATGTAGTGTACTTAAAGTCCATAAATAAATATTACTTAGTTTGCAAACATTGTGGCACTTAGGCAGCTTTGGTCCAGACTAATATAGCTTATTTCTTCTCTATCTAAGAGACGATGAGGCTTGGTAAATAAAAAAAGGAAAAATGAGAGGAAAATAGAGTTTATCCACAACACCTAACTACAAGCTGGAGAGGCAACCTTAGCTGATGCTGTGCTAAAAGTTAGGTGGCTTGGCCAAAGCTTGTTAAAGTATGTATCTATTTGGTTTCTGGATAACTCAGGGTACATTTTGACACACTATTGCATTGTATAATTCTCATAATGTATAAAGAGAAGGGGGAACCAATGCTATATGTTATGAGAAACTTAACTGTAGAATGCAAGGGATAGAAAGAGTATGAAAAAGAGGTAGCAGAATGAGTCATGACACTCAAAAAAGGGAGCAATCCTGACACAAGTCAGATTGCTGAATGGGGAGCTAAGTTAAAATCTATGCAGAGTAAGTTGCAAGACCAAATCATGATTGAAGAAGCTTACAAGTAGTAATTGGCCAATGCTGGTGCATTTGAGGATTACTCAGAAAGGCTTCCCTGCATCTTGGGGGGGGGGGNTTTTAACAAGTAAAAGAAAGCAGAGACTTTGTGACTTACTTGAGCCAGTTGGAGCCATGATAAACTGCATTGGTGAGGTCAACTTTGGTGGTGTAGATATCTCCAATGATGAGACAATTGAGATTATGAAGAAGGCCAGGCAGAAAATGAGGTGGAACCCAGAAAAGAAGGTCCCCTGAGGAGTTCTGAATCCAACCAGTGTTGTTGAATGTCAACATTCCAGGCAGATAGTGGTGTAGAAATAGAGATTGTGGAAAGGATAACCGTGATGTGACTGGCTCTGGAGCTGACTGCCCTGTGTGAGCATCCAACAGCCTGACAGTCATGTCATCTGAGCCTGAGACAATGAACTTGCCATCAGGAGAGAATGCAACAGATCTGACCCCTTTGCTATGCCCTGCCATTGGCTCCAAAGCTGGCTGTCCTGTGTGAGCATCCCACAGCCTGATGGTCTTGTCATCTGAGCCTGAGACAATGTATTTGCCATCAGGAGAGAATGCAACAGATGTGACCAAAGAGCTATGCCCTGTCATTGGCTCTAAAGCCGGCTGTCCTGTTTGAGCCCTCCATAGCTCAATGGCCCCACTCACCATGCCTGAGACAATGTATTTACCATTGGGAGAAAACACAACAGATCCTGTTATTTGCTGTGTTGGTATCAGTGACACCACTTGTCTCTGAGTCAAGTTATGGTGAATAATGGGAACTGACACAGCTTCCAGAAGTGCCTGCACCGGCTGTTCTGTTGCAGCATAGAATGGTAGTGCTGACAGGTACAAATGAGGAGCACTGTGCTCAATGGGTGTAGAAAAGTTGTGCACAAAATCCCCAATGTCATTCAGCAATGSCCCAAGYTCAGTTGATMTTAGTTCCTGTATAGTTTGTCAACTTCCATGTCACACCTTYACTGATCATAGACTCACCTTGGATATTTGCCACAGAGTGTTGTAGGCATACCTAACATTCTTTAACACACTCAGAGCTTCCAGCCAATACAAGATCTTCTCAGTCTCCACAAACTCCTGCATCTTTTCCTGCAGGGGCTTGGTGACTCCAGCATACAGAACATGGTCTCCCCAAGCTGTACATGCATAAGCTAGTGCAGACTCAATATGCAGAGCCATAGGTTGGTCATCATTGCTTCTATATGAGGTTTTGGCTCCTGAAACCCCAAAGTAAAGCCCAGAGTCCATGAGTGTGAAGCATGCCTTGGCTGTCAGACAGTGCGCAGTTAATCTGTCAATGGCCCATTGCTTGCCATGAACCTTTTCTGAGGTCAGGTAGTCAACAAAAGATGCATGAAAGATTGAGATTGCAGTATCATCATAACCTTCATCAGGCATTTGGACCACAGAGTGAAGAGACTTGAAGGCTTCTCGAATTGCTGAAGCCTTCTTGCCATGCAATTTGGCATAGGTGCTCACTGAGATAGGCTTCTGGGTTGTGACAAGCAAAGACAGGCAAGAGCATATAATATCTGCCTCCTTTTGTTCTAGATCTTTGAAAGCTTCAGTTAAGATCCTGCTGTACAGAGCATCAATGCCAGAAATCTGGACATTTGCAGATGGTTTGGCAAGTTCCTGGAACCTCTCCAAGCCATTCCCTGAGGAAGTTGAAATATATCCAGCCATGGTGGCTGCAATGATAAACAGTGTTCCTGAGACATTGACAAGAGTCTGAATCTCTGGAGGTGGCCAGTTTGCCTGATAGTGGTTATACACCCTTGGGATGCGTTTGAACCGGTCCTTCAGGTACAGCAGTATATCAGCTCTGACAATGTCAGCTTCAATGTCATGGAGCCGGAGCCACCCGTGGTGGGTAGATGAGTCAAAGGACTCCCGAAGAGAGACCTCGGGCCGACTAGTAAGGAAGAACCTGAGCGGGATGTTTGGCTTCTGTGATGCAATAGCTGCAATGAAGACCCTGACAGCATCTTGATCCTCGCACTCGTCGAGGGCATCTACACCAAGCACAAGGAGCTCGTCGCCGGCAAAGGTCTTCTCAGCAGGCTGGAGGATGAGTTTCAGGTACTGGTCCTGCAAATCCATCTCCGTTGGATTTCGGCAGCTGTCATCAGACTCGAGGATTTCCTCAAGTGCGTCGCCAAATGTAGGTCGTTTCTCTGCCAGAATTCTCGCGAGGGTGGGGATGATGAAATACACATCCCGCTTATCCGATTCTTCGAGCGTACAGAAGAAACTCGCGCCCAAAAGTCCCCGGTCGTTGAGCTGGGAACAAAAGGTCCTCGACACGGTTGTCTTTCCCGTACCAGCGAGGCCGCTAAGCCAGAACAGGTGAGGAGAATTCGGATCCGTCGCCCACATGAGCAACATGGCCAGTAGCGATACCCGAGATCCGGGGATGCATCCGGGACCTCGTTTTGCGTTGCTGTGCTCTGCCCCTCTCACTCCCCCTAGCCCCTGGAACAGATCTGATTCGTGGCTGAGTGGCGTGATAAATGAGGGACAACACAGATGGACGTACTGGATCTCTTCAGCGATTGGACGGTCCGTTCGATAGTGCGCATGGTCCCGGTGTGGTCGTCGATTACTATCGAGGCCCATGAGAAGCGGGACCTGATGGTATAAAATCAGACGCACCGTCAATTCGTTGCTGCAACCAGTTCACTCCTCTCACAATCCGGAGGGTCTGAGTCCGATTCTCGATGATCGCGTCGAACTAGACAGTTATAAGTCACCGTCGCAAGTACGAGCCCAAGGAGTCTCACCATTGCTATTTCGATCGCGAACCTAATTTCCTGCGTAAGCTTCAACACCAATTGCCTGTCCTGCGCGGCGAGCATCACGCGCTCAAACCCTGATCTGGTCGGGTCCACTTTGTCTTGCAGTATCTTCTGTTTCTCCTCCAGAGTTCTGCACAGTCCAGCACAGGCTGAGTACGCTGACGCTCGAGACAAACAAGCTCCTCTCACCGTGACAAGCCATCAAAACGGTCTTTCACCTCTTGCGAAACATCAGACGGACAAGAGTCCATGATTCTCGACAACACCTCCATCCTCTTGATAAGTTCGTTGAATTCCTGCTTATTCTCGCCATACGCCTACTCATGAATTGGTACGGGAGATCGCGGCTCATTGAAGCGAGGACTCACATCGATCGTATCGCATATGACAAACAGTCCTGCAGCAACACTCTTCAACGGGGGNAAACGCATCGGATACTTCGACCACCCTCCGGAGGGTGGCCTTGACGCCTTCGTAGATCTTGTTTGCATGCCTTGCTGGTTGATGTTCGACGTGGGCGGTAATTTCCTGAGGCTTGTGCTCCGCGTGAGATATCGCAGTCGCAGGCATGTTCGATTGAGCGGGACACGGTAGATCCAAGGGATATCCCTCGAGGACCGCCGCACCATGGTCCTGTTTTGAATTTTCGACGTGACCGGTGGTTCCCTGCGACTCTCCCTCTTCTTGAGACCCCGCCAAGCGCCCGCTCATAAGGGGTGGGTTAGAGACCTGCGATGCGCCGTCTTGATCGAAGGTGGAAGCGGAGGGTATGAGCGTATTCTGCTCCGGGTCTTTCTGTGCTGGGAGGGAGGATATAGCTTCTGACGAAGGAGATTAGATCGCCTGACTGGAAAGATTTTGACGAAGCGCGCTACTGATACCTTTATCGATGTTGTCTTGATGGGTTTGAATTTCGCCGCGATTGGTGTTGTCAATCTGTGGATTGGCTGAAGGGACATCGGGGCTGGCTTTAGAGCTGGTGCCTGTACCCCCCGCAACGTTGAGACGGGAGGTCGGGCGAGAGCGAGATGAAGAGGGTGTGCGAGAATCGAAACGTTCTTTGACGAAATTCACGGGACTTCTGAGAAACCCTTTGGCTTCATCCCGGCGACGAGGCCTTTTTGGGGGATCCATGTCCAGTTGACCGGTAGTACGAAGTAAAGTTGAAGGGGATTGTGAAAGAGGCTGGTGGAGGTAGCCAATACACGCCTGCCGCTCGAGATCGTTTTGGGAACACAGGCCCTTCGGCCGATAAGATAGGCCGGTCCAAACAAGGTCCATCATTGCCCAATCATTGCCCTCCTCAGGCTCTCTTGCCCTCGTTCCCCTGGTTGGACTCCCGCTCATTTCTCGATGAGACCCACAAGCGTCGACGTCGAAAATCAACAAATGCGTTCCTAGCAATCGGCCTTCCGACAGCTTGCTGGTCGCCGCCAGAATTCCTCTGGCCATGTAGCAGCCATGTGAGATTTGTTCTGAAGAAATATTTCCTCCAGCCATTTCTCCGCTTCGCCGTCAGCTGCCAAATGCGATGTCAACCACCACAACCTGCATACTTCGCTCTCATCCCTTCAGCTCTCCCATACTATCAACCAACTACCAAGGAATAGCATTTACTGTCGAACGATGGCGGTTTATTGCCAAGGCTTACCAGCTATACCTCCCTTTCTGACGTCCTCCTGGAACAGACTGGGCAAGGTTCATTCTCAGCAGCAAGCAGAAGAGTTCATGCGACAGCGTTGGTGTGCTCCCTTCCCGTCCTTTCTTCGTTACCTTCCTCCTTATCCGCGTCTCTCCCTCCCTCTCCAGGCGACAACCTCTGCAACTCGTCTCGCCGGGTCCTGGGTCGTGTTCCTTGGGGCGGTGTCGTGCCGCAATCCTCCCTGCGCTTCGACAATCGGACTCGCCAATGCCCCGCGCCCTCCACCCTCGTGAACAGATAACACATCAAAATTCAACGCTTTCCCGGCCCTCCTCGTCATTTCCTCCACTTTTCGCGAACTCAAACACCAAGTTCAGGACAAGAATAGGTGATGCACACAGTGCACGCGCACCTTTACTGCAGCTAGATCGTCATACAGCCCTCGCTTGGGCACCTAAGAATGTGGTGTCCGAGCAAAGAAGGCTACTAGCTCACGAGCTCGTTCCTCCGTCAGAGCCAACCCTTCCCATTTATCCCGTCTCAGAACGCGTTGAAGGTGACATGATATCGGTGATGCTGAATGGAAGCATACTCTAGTCCAAGGGTTGAATCTGGGGCCTGTTCCGCGAGCTACAAGTTGTCCATTGTCGTCAACCACGCCGAATGTCTCCCATCGCGCATTCCTACAGCGAACAAGACGTACCTCCCGAACTTCGTCGCCGCCATGTTCAACCTTAGTGTCTACCTCGTCCCGAATATCATTGTTCCTCCGTTGGCTTTTGGACAAGAACGTATTGAAGCGCAAGCAGGAGAGAGGGAGGGAGCAGCGCAGTCAATGAGGGTGGCGGATGTGGTGAAGGCGTATACGGGAAGGAAAGGTATCTTGCTGTGAGTGCCGTTATACCTTTTCTTTCTCTGGACATATGTTGACTGAAACATAGGATCCGGATTATATGTACCATCGTATCGGAGACCTCGCCAAGTCTATTCCTCCACTGCTGTTCCTGCCTTCAAACTTGCATCAAGCGATTCGGGCGCCTTTTGTGACGATCGATCCGGCTGCTCACGCGAATATCAGCAGCTCCCGCTGGATCAAGTAAAGACTTGAGGTGTATGTTTATCTCTCGCTTGCCGTGGGCAGTCAATCCTCATGAAATCATATTATCTCAAGGAGCCTACCACAACGTCGTCCTATTCGGACTACCAGCGAAGGTCATGCAACTGGCGGGTTCGACCTCAAACACGACGGATCGTGATTCCTGGTAAAGTGATCTCATCCAGCGTAGCACGAGTGTTATCGAGACCGAGAACTAGATAGTTTCCAACTTTTCGATGACGGCCAATCCCTCATTCTTCCTGGACCAAGCACTACCAGCCCTTCCGGCGACGTGGAGTCGTCGTTCTTGCATAGAGCTATTGCCACCTAATTTGCGCTTCCCGAGATGTTAACTCCTGACACCATGGTTGGAACCTGCCACATTCTCGATATCTTTCAATTCCGGTCACCGAGAACCTGAGTAACATTTCCGGTGGACACTGCTATACTTCGATTGTCACCATTCCAAGAGTGTGTCCTAGCGACGGTGCCCATGTCATAGAGGATCGCGGATATCGAGCAATCACTCTCTCCATTGCCCCCTGGCTTGCATGCTCAAGCATCTTTCGGCGGTGTTCCGGGTCGACGGAATGTTGGAATACTTCGAGATGATTGCTGACCGACCTATGGTCTTTCAGGTTGGCGATTGGAATAGAATAGGCTTTACGGCGTTCTCCCAAACATTCAAACTCTCGCTGTATCGGCATCGTTCTAGTTATCCTTAAAATTCTGACAATATGATAGGCCTAATCGCACATTCAACAGGAACTTTGACACTAAGAGATCTATGGTGGCGATATTGTCCTCGGCTTCCATCGATCCAACCGGTTGGCGTTTAATTTCCTTCTCCCTGCCTGCCCGTTCTTCACCTCCGAAACTACTCGACTCCGGCAGAACACTCCACCAGCATCTTCGATTTAGGTAAAAGGGTTACAGCGTTTTCGGCAACATCGATTTTTGGAGGGAACTGGAACAGACGAGGAGGGTTTTCGCCGTGGCTTTTCGTCCCACCGGAAATTCTAAACTCGATGCGTGATATCATGGTCTGTTGAAGTGGATGGTGACACAGAGCCGCGTTTTGTGTTGGCAGCGTGGTCAAGATATAGAACGATGGATCGACAGGAAGTAGCGCTATTGCGTGCAATGGATTCAACGCCCTGCCAGGATTCGAGTAATCGGGAAGGGCTTACCGGTTCAACTATTACGGATCGGAAGACATGGATTCTCAATCACTATCTTTGACGACCTCCTCTCGTGTAAAGGTCTAAATTTTCTACCCTCGGGAAAATGGCATATTGGTGAAAGCTCTAGGGGAGGGTACGGTGTAAGCTTCAGTTCTTCCCATTTGAACCGAGCGCGAGGCACTATCCATCGTAGCGTCTGTCAAGGACTATTCAGTGACTTTCATATCTTCAAGATGCGACAACTGACGTACGTTGAAAACATCAATGCCCGAGCGGAAACTCTGTAAACTGGGGTTAGCACCATGGTAAAACTGGAGCCCTGGATCGACCGCACGAACGTTATCAACAACAAACTCTTTTTCCATCCCACTTAAGGAAGCCTGATGCCCTGGAGTGTTTGGAAACTGCATGGGTGATTTCAGTTGTCTGAAATAACAGAAGAGCGAAATTCGAAAAACATACATTAGCACGGATCGCGGTTGATGCGCGTTGCACGTCTTGTTCCAATGCTTCGTATGTGTATTCAGTGAATTCAACCGTGCGCGGATCGGAATCGGCATCATAACGCAAGCTTTCTTCCAGCCAGAGCTGAATGAGATGGTCAGGGCATTCTACCGCCAGTGTAAATTGCTTGGTACACTCGGTAAGTAGGTACGACGCATCATTTAAGTGCCATGATTCTGTCAGGAAGAGGGTGTCAAAGAGCATAGAGCCGAGGAAGGCGTGATAAGGCAGTCTATCGACAAATAGAGGTTGACAAGCCTTGAGCTGCTCGATCTCTTTGATGAAGTCGCAGGTTTCGGAAGCCATGAATGATTGCCAATGGGTATCAAAATGCCGGTAGTTGAACCTGGAGAGCGGCTCATTGCTCCTTTCAATCGCGGACGTAAAGTAGTAGTAGGATAGATGAAGATGAAACAAGGGTGGGACGAAGAAAGTTTTCGAGCGGCTTTCTGTGGTGAGAAAGTCACGGAGGGAGGTATGGCACAGCGTCACTTCTCCTTTCTCGTCACTCCCTGGGACATGAATAATGGCTTGTAGGTTCAACAGGACACGAATGGCTTCGAATGCTTCGATGCCAAGAAGCTCCGCTATCTTGACAATCGGGAGTGGCATGTCTAGGAGTGCGATAGTAGAGATGATATTGCGGAAATGGGGGAGATGTTCTGAACGAGCAAGTGTTCGCGCATACAGGTCATCCAGGCCGTTCATCTCCAGAGTAAGAGGGAGGCGTTCCATCGGTGTCGTGGGATCTTCTTGGGTAGGCGGTTGAACTATGTATTTAAACATTGTCGACGCCAGAACGAATGATCCATTGATGTGCGAGATCAACTTGTCCATGTCCGGCTTCGTTGGCCACGACCCACGCGCCTGAACGTACGCTCGGATGACACGGTCTCGCTTGGCTACCGTCTGGAATGAGGCCTGTAGGAACTTTTCAATGTCTTTCCGTGGCGAGTGACTGTCGAGATCCCCTAGCAGAACCCCATCAGTCTCCAGGCGCTCGCGGATGTGTTGTTCGACCCGACTAGCAAAGAAGATACGCAAGGGAATGTTCGGGTGTTCTTTGAAAAAGTCGAGCATGTGATCAACGAGCTCTTCCACCCCTTGCTTGTCCTCGCATTCGTCAAGACCATCGATGATGATGAGGAAGGGTCCCTTGTCGAGGGTCTCCCCAAGAACACCCTGCTCAATGACAGCCTGAAACGGAGACAGGATAAGGAGATCAAGCTGCGTAGCTAGGGACGCATTGCCCGTCACTATGCCTGGCTCTCTCCTCACAGCAGCCTCAATCAAGGGCGCTGTGGCAGGAATCGCAGCCACCAATTGGCTGGCTAGCGTCGCTGCAAACCTGTTCATTGTGCTCCTATCTCCCGCCCCCCGAAAGAAGAAGTAGGTGGCAAGGAGGCGCCCAGCACCCGCGTATAGCTTGGCCACCTCTAGCGAAATAGATGATTTGCCGCATCCTGCAAATCCATGAAGCCAGTAGATGTGTGGAGTTTCTATGATGGCATATTCTGCTGGCGCCCAAGAAATGGCCCTTCGTGTACAAATTCGAATCTATTACAGGCTTCGTTTACTATGCATGGCCCTGGGTAGTAGAATAGCAACTCACCTTTTCGCCGCCGTCTGCCCAGACAATGATCTCTTGAATGGGCTCCTCCCTAGTTCCAGGAAAGCATTCCGAATCGGGAGGTGATCGCTTGCGATTTCGGGTGTGTGACGCATCAAGAATTGGGTTGAGTCGATGGATCAGGTCTTGAGAAATACATATTAGCAAGTAAATTCACGAGTGGTATTCTGATTGGTTCACTCACCCTCCCCCGAAAGCACGCTAAAGAACTGGTACTGAGTTCCAGAGAAATTGGTTTGCTGACCGATTCGGGCGCGGTGCCAGTGTGCACTCGCGTCTATGGACCCGGCACCCTGGCTGATGATACCTGAGAAGTAACCCGACCAAACTTAACCACCCGTCCATCCGTTCGCTCGGCAACAGAACTCACCAAAGTTATCGCCAAAATTGGCGTTCTCAACGCGCCCGGCGCTGTTAATAGGGCGATTGGACATCGGGTTGTGCGAAGCAACAGAGGTACAAGTCCCAGGCGTAGAAGTACCTCTGAGAGACCTGAAGAGAGGGTTTTTGTGGTGAGCGGTAAGCAAGGACTGGGGTGCGCAGCAGCGAAATGAGCATCACCTCGCCTGTCGACGAGAGGCAAACACGGGAAAACAACAATAAAGCCATTCCAGCAACCGACGAAACGATAGACCCACTTTACAGAAATCACTGTAGTTGATCTTGTTTAGTTGTGGAGCTGTACAAACAAAACTATCCCCAATTCAGTAGGCTGCATTTCATTCTATCTCGACAAGCTTTGGTCGAAAGTCAACCACCGTCGTGTACCAGTGCGTCATTGAATATATACCCCAGGCTAATATGTACAACAGCATTATCAATTTCTCACTTCCCTTAACTTCAAGCATGGGCAATCGTCGTCATATTTCCAAAGGTGTGAAGGAGCAACTCGTCGTGATGCCCGCGTACATGAAACCTAAGAAAGTTGGTTGAACACGCACCTTGCACCCAATCAAAAATTTAAACTATCCCTAGCTCCGTGTGGGATCCATGGGGAAAGCAGGTTGCTTGGATCCGGCGATAACACTGAGCTGTTGGTTGAGAAAGGACGCGCTGGCGGCGCTGCTGGTTGGTGGTTGAGAATGGACGTGTTGCTGGCTTTTGGTTGAGAATGGACGCGCTGGTTGAGGCAATGAGAATGAAACGCAGCCTACTAAATTAGGCATAGTTTTGTTTGTACAGCTCCACAACTAAACAAGATCAACTACAGTGATTTCTGTAAAGTGGGTCTATCGTTTCGTCGGTTGCTGTCATAGAGTGTAGACGCCCGGAGGTTTTGTGGTCAGTTCGGTGAAGTCCAGAACAGAAGATACAAAGCTGATAGAGTGGTCATCAACATGATCTGTATTCTGCTGTGCCATCCATAGTAGTCCTGCCCAAAATGTAACAGTTCAGTGAGATGGATTTTGAAACGCTACAAGAATCACGCACCAATACAGCCCTATTTTTCGGTAGACTGGGCAAAGCGCGTCCTCAACAGCAAGCGGAAGAGTCCAATGTGACAGCGTTGGCATGCTCTACCCTCTCTTCCCCTCCTTTGTTCCTGACCTTTCTCTCCACCCACGCCTCACTTGTCGATTCATTTGCGACGATATCTGCACAGACTCGTCAATTATTTGCGGACTCCACCTTGCTGAACGGATCATATATCATAATTCAACGCTTTCCCGGCCTTCCTTGTCGTTTCTTCCTTTTTCCACGAACTCAGACGCCAACTCGAACACGAGAATAGCCGATGCACGCAATGTGCGCCCACCTTTACTGCAGCCAGACCGTCATGCTTTACAGCGTTAGCTTGGGCACCTACAAACACGTTTCTCCTTGGCTTCGTGCCCAAGCGAAGAAGGCCACCATTCTCGCTCGCTCGTTTCCTGCGTCAGGGTCAACTCTTCCCGCTATGACTCGGAACGCGTTGAAGGTGACATGGTGTCAGTAGTGCCGAATGGATGCGTACTTTGGTCTTAGGATGAATCTGGGGTCCGATGTCCTCCAATCATCGTCCGTCGCTCTGCCCTAACCACCAGGTAAGGTCACGCAGAGAGAACCTAACGTCAACGAGCGGGGTGTGAAAGAGAGTTCGATGTGAGAGGGAAGTATAAAGAGGTAAGAGGAGGGGTCGAGACAACGATGGTCCGATACCTGATCGCTTGAGGTGTGAGGGGGAGAAATGAGTGTATTCGGGATAATTCTAAGTGTAGACGAGATCGATGATGACGAGAGGCGAGATGAATTTTATCGAAAAAAANTGCGAACGCGAAATGACTGCTTGAGTCCGAATCGATGGAGGGGGAAAGGTAAGATGAGTGTAGAGAAGGTAAGATGATGGTCTAAAATCCGTCTCGAGGGTATATAAGATGTTCCGGTTCGTGTGTACACGCTTGGTGTACTAACAAAGTGCAAGTCCAATCGGACCTCGCCTAACAACCGCAATATCCTACGAATATTCGAGAACGGTCTGTGGAAATAAAACAGTCCGTAAAAGGTGCGAAACGGGCGATGGAGTCAACTAAGCGAACCGAGAGACAATAGGGCGAGTGAACCGTTTCTCCGCTCAGAGTCAGGTCACTCCCCACAGGGGTCAGCCTTATCTTATATAGGACGAACTGTCATTTGTGGTATGTATATAGTGTTCAGCTTGGCACGTCGGTTGCTATCGAGACCGCGAAGGAGACTTTTCAAAGATGGTCAATCCCTCATCCTTCTTGTACCTACCTTTACCGACCCTTCCGGCGACGTGGAGGTAGCTGTTTATGAGTAGAGCTGTCGCTATTTAACGGCACAAAGATCTGCGCTTCCCAAGATGTCGATTCCCCTCTACAGCACGATTGGAAGCTCCCCCGTTCTCGGTTTCTTTTCATTCCTGCCACTGAGAACGTGAACAACGTTTGGCTCAACGCCGCTATACTTCAGTTGTCACCCAAGAGTGCTCGTGGTATGGAGGATCCCGAATATCGAGCGATCACCCTCCATCATTCCCTAGCTCGCGGGCGCAAGTATCTTTCGACGGCATTGGGTCGACGAAATGTGGGAAGACTTGAATTGTTTGTTGACCGGACTATGGTCTTTAAGTAGTTGATAGGGATAGAATAGGCTTATGGCGCTTTCTCAAATACTAGTACCCTCGCTGTATCGTCATCGGTCCAGTTACTCTCATATTCCGAAAATGTAATAGGTCTTCCTTCATCTCAGGCTGATTGTCTTTCGTATACATAGGAGTGTGCTTTCGCGGCAGGAGCAATGGAGGGGTGCGAGCAAGCATCTTCGTGCGTGCGAGCAAATACCGTCTCTCTGCTCCTTCATTCACTGTCAAACGCCCTTGTAATCCGGACACCGCTTGCAATTTTCGGTGACGTGAATGCTGGTCGCTTCCGTTCGAGAAAAGGCAACGACTGTCGGATGTTTCGACTCCCCTGATGATTCGCTCATACCTACGTGCACTCATTTCTGAACATGCCCCTGAATCAATACGTTTAATCGTTCGAGCTTGTCATAGTTTTTATTGAAAGTAAACCAAGGCTCGGGACGGTACGCAATCGGGTGTGCCCTGGATGCCACTACAATATCTAATTCCTTCCTTTGATCGATCATTACCGATTCCTTCATCTCGCTCGCTTTCCTTGCCCTCGTCCCCTTCAAGCCCATTGGTCCTCTCGGTGTGAATCTTCGAGATTAAAGCATCCTAGAAGGCGGTAACATTGCAAAGGGATTTTGGTGGGATTGATTTGGTGACTGCTGCTCGTTTAGATGGAGAATCTGAACTCGATGTCCAGCTGTATTTGAGTCGTAACGGCGTTTTGGATTGGTCCTGGACTTGGTTGTGAAGAACGATCGATTGACGAGGTATTGTGCTATTCAAGTCGATTAAAGGTCTAAGAATTGGGGTAATGGGTGAGCACACACCAGTTCACACGATTAATCCGAATCGGAAGATATGAAAGCTAAATCGTTATCGTTGTCACTTGATGCTCTGTCAAGCCTGATAACTACCATGCCCCTCCAAGAAAGTTCAATCGAGAGTTCCAGGGGAGGGCGTGGAGTAATGTTCAATTCTTCCCATTTGAACTGAGCACGAGCCGCTATCCATTCCAGTACCTATCGAGGCCTATTCAGCTACTTTCATACCTCAGAGATTTAATCTGACGTACGGTGGAAATCGAGATGCCTGATAAGAGGAGCTGAACGTTAAGATTAGCACCGTGACAAAACTGAGCCTCTGGGTCGAAAGCACGTACCGGAGCAATGACAAACTCCTTTTCCTTTCTGTTTGAGAAAGCCTGTTGTCCCAGAATTCTTGGGAGCTGTATAGGCGTTTTCAGCTGGATGATACGATAAAGAATGAGACTCGAAAGGCATACGCTGGCAGGGATAGCGGTCGATGCGCGTTGCAGGTCATGTTGTAATGCTTTGTACGCATTTTCAGTGAGCTGAAATGTGCGTGTTAGTTCAGTCATGATGAAATAGGGTATATCTTTCTCCAGCCAGAGTTGAATGCGGCAGTCAGAACATTCTGCCGCCAGTGCCAATTGCTTGGTACACTCGGTGAGTAGATATAAACTATCATCCAAGGGCTGCGGTTTCACCAGGAAGAGCATGTTGAAGAGCATAGAGCATAGGAAGGCGTGATAAGGCAACCTATCGACAAGCTGAGGTTGGCCTGCCTTGAATTGGTCGATTTCACTGAGGAAGTCGCGGGCTTCCGATAGCTGAGAAAAAGCTCGCCGATGGGCTTTGAAATATTGCTTGCCATAGTCGTGGGCTCGCCCATCGGGCGTGTTGAAGATGGTGGAAAAGCAGTAATAGGACAGATGGAGATGAAATGAGGGCGGCACAAAGAAGAATCCCGATCGGCTCTTGATGGTGAGGAAATCGCCGAGGGACGTATGACATAGCGTTATGTCGCCTTCTTCCTCGATTCCTGGAACATGGATAATGGCTTGGAGGTTGAGAAGAACACGAATGACCTCGAACGCCTTAATGCCGAGAAGAGTCGATATCCCAACAATTGGGAGTGGTCGCAGGAGGAGTGCTATGGTGGAGATGATCTCCCGGGAATGGGGAAGATGTTGCGAACGGGCAAGGATTTGCGCGTACAGGTCATCAAGGCCGTTCATCTCCAGAGTCAGAGGGAGACGGTCCATTGGCGTCGTGGGATCTGCTTCGGTAGCTGGTTGAACGATGAATTTGAAAATCGTAGATGCAAGCACGAAGGATCCCCTAATGTGCCTGGTTAGCTTGCCCATGTCCGGCATTGTTGGCCAATTCCCATGTTCGTGAATGTAAGCCTGGATGATGGGATCCTGCTTCACTGCAACCTGAAACGAAGCCTGTAAAAATGCGTCAATGTCTTCGTCCGGCGAGTAATCGTCAAGGTTTCCAAGAAGAACCCCATCGACCTTGAGGTGAGCGTGTATATGTTGTTCAACCCG
Source organism: Candolleomyces eurysporus (assembly GCA_027579435.1). Lineage (NCBI taxonomy): Eukaryota > Fungi > Basidiomycota > Agaricomycetes > Agaricales > Psathyrellaceae > Candolleomyces > Candolleomyces eurysporus. The sequence goes on along the minus strand of JANBPK010000823.1, from coordinate 66,319 downwards.
ACTGGCGATGAAAACTCGGAGAGGGATGGAAGGGTATCTCTTGAAGAAGTCTAGCATGTGGGTGATGAATTCTTCGATCCCCTGCTTATCCTCGCATTCGTCTAGACCGTCGATAACAATGAGGAAAGGCCCTTTGAGTAGTGTCGTAAGGATGAGTCCTCGTTTCACGGCAGCCTGGAACGGATGGTAGACCAACCGCTCCATCTGCGTGGTCAAGGATACACCCTGCGTCAGCAAACCGGGCTCCGTGTCAATGGCAGCTTCAATGAACGAGGCAGCGGAAGGCACCGCAGCCGCTAGCTGGCTTGCCAATGTCACCGCAAACCTGTTCATCCTACTCCTATCCCCCGCATTGCGGAAGAAGAAATAGCTTGCAAGCAAGCGCCCAGATCCGGCATAGATCTTGGCAATCTCCAGCGAGATAGCGGACTTGCCACTTCCCGCAAATCCGTGGAACCAGTAGACATGAGCGGTCGTCGTACTGCCTATTGGTACAATTCTCGTGTCAGCCCAACAGGTGATCGCCTTGATCGCACCTCCCCTCGTTCCAGGAAAGCATGCCGAGTCGGGGGGAGATGTCGTTCGATTTCGAGTGTGAGAGGCATCGGTAATCGGGTTAAGTCGAAGAACAAGGTCTAGAAGCGTGGATGTCACTATATGCATTATCTATATATTTCCAACGTCAGTACTGACCCTTCTCATTTAAAAGGTACTGATTTAAATTTCCGGCGATAAGGTTGACCGTTTGTTGTCCGAGTTGGAACCCGTGTGCGCCTGACAAGTTCTCAAACTGTATGGGTAGATCTGACATTCAGGAGACGTGAGGGCGAGGGATCGGATGTGATGGAAACTGGGAAGGGATGTGGGCAGAAGTGGTAGGAAGGCAAGGGGTAGGCACCTGCCCTGCCTCGTGCATCAGGTCCCCCGTGAGAGTGTGTCAACCTGCTACAGCACTGGGAAACAGGTTCCCATCAACAGGTCTGCTACTCCTGGTCTCTGCTCTGAGTCTCCTAAATGAACCCGCTAGCAACACATCGAGTTGGAACGACCGTTTTATCTTTGGAAAGCTGCTTCGGAGGATCCTCTCTGGCCGGACGCGATGGTATCGGTTGACGCACGGAGGTGATGTCAGCTGCGATGAGCAAAAACGGAGGTACTTCTTTCTTACTGTGTCTGTTTCTTCTCTCTCTCGGAGGTCATAAATCTCTGACCATTCTATTTCTCCTCATATGTGCGGAGCTCTGCCATGACTTTTCACCCAAGCGTCACGCTTGTTCGAATCCCGACCTACCACCGGCACTGTAAACGATCTAATTCCACACTCGCTCGCCTGGTACTTCTCATTCCGGATATGACCGACCGGTATTGTTGCTTTAACCTCAACACCGACCACCAAGATTGATATTTACTCCTTCCCCCTATGACTAATTGCTCTCAGACAGCTCCTAGCTTTCAAGGATCCTTCTACGGCGTACTGGCACAGAATGTTGGTCGACATCTATGTGGGATCTATGGTCTTTCAGTTAGGCAAGTGGGATGGAATAATCATTTCCAAAATCGGGTTCTCGCCGGCTTGTCGTCGGTCTGCTTATACAGTATTTTCAAGTCCGAGACTACTCTACTCTGGCAGAATGCTCCACCATTGTCTGCTACCCTGGATAAAATGAGGGAGTTTGCCCTTTTCAGCCATCCAGATCTGAAGCGGCGGAGAGGTTCGGCGGATACTGGTTCTGCCGGAGATTATTAAATCGGTGCATGACATGGCCTGTTGAGATGGATGGCTGTTCGAAGAGCCGATTTACGTTGTCGATGTAGTCAAGGTCTGGAAAAACTGATTGAAAAAATGTAGTACATTTGCAATCAAGTAAACACGTCCGAAGCCACGATTATGGGGAAGTATGTACCTGTTCAGAGTCCGAATCGGAAGAGGTAGATACTGGGTTGCTATCAAGGACGGCCAATACTGCGTCAAACCTGAAAGTCGGGTATAATCCCGTCCAGTCAAAGGACATGGAAAGCTCTAGGGGTGGGTTTGGCGTTATCTTCAATTCTTCCCACTTGAGTCGAGCACGAGCCACTATCCAATCAAGCGTCTGTCGATGACTGTTCAGCGACTTTCAAACTTCCAAAATCCAGGAACTGACGTACATTGAAAATATCAATGCCTGACAAGCGGTGCTGAAAGCTAAAATTATCATCTTCGTAAAATTGGAACTCTGGGTTGAAGGAACGTACCGAGTGAAAAACAAAGTTCTCTTCTCTTCCAGTTGAGCGAGGGCCTAGGAGTTCTGGAAACTAGATCGATGTTTTCAGTTATGTGAAACAATAGAAGAATGAAATTCAAGAATCAACAACATACGTTAGCATGGATCGCGGTTGATACACGTTGCAGGTCATGGTGTAAGGCTTCGTGTGTGCGTTCAGAGAGTCGGAATGGGCACTCTTGGTAATCTCCGGCATCATGCGGCAAATCTCCTTCCAGCCAGAGTCGAATGCGGTGGTTAGGACATTCCACCGCCAGCGCTAGCTGTTTGATACACTCGGTGAGTAGATACGAATCTTCATTCCAGAGCAAAGGCTCCATCATGAGGAGCGCATGAAAAAATATAGAGCAGAAAAAAGTGTGATAAGGCAGTCGATCGACAAAAAGAGGTTGAAGAGACTTGAACCGCTCAATTTCCTGGATGAAGTCGTAGGTTCCTGAGCGAGCAAATGATTGCCAATGGGAATCAAAATAGTCCCGGCCATAAACACGGGCCAGCTCATGACCATTTTCGAGGGCGGAAGAAAAGGAAAAGTAGGATAGATAAAGATGAAACAACGGTGGAACAAAGAAAGATCCCGACCGGCTTTTGGTGGTGAGGAAGTCGCGGAGAGACGTATGACATAGAGTCACTTCGCCTTCCTCGTCGGTTCCCGGGACATGAATGATGGCTTGCAGGTTCAAAAGAACACGAATAACTTCGAAGGCTTCAATTCCAAGGAGGGTCGCTATCCCGATAATCGGGAGTGGTTCCCCGAGGAGTGCAATGGTGGAGATGATTTCGCTGAAATGCGCGAGATGCTGTGAACGGGCGAGCGCTTGGGCGTACAGACCATCGAGGCCATTCATCTCCAGGGTGAGTGGGAGCCGATCCATAGGCGTCGTGGAATCTTCTTCGGCTGCTGGTTGCACTATGTATTTGAACATGGTCGACGCCAGAACAAAGGATCCATTGATGTGGTCGATCAATTTGTTCATGTCCAATTGTGTTGGCCATGACCCACGCCTTTGAATGTACGCCCTGATGACACGATCCCGTTTTGCTGCTATCTGGAACGAGGCTTGAAGGAATCTCTCGATGTCTTTGCGGGCCGAGTGACTGTTGAGATTCCCCAGCTGAACCCCATCGGTCTCCAGGCGCCCACGGATGTGTTGTTCGACCCGACTTGCAATGAAGACGCGGAGGGGGATGTTCGGGTGCTCTTCAAAAAAATTGAGCATGTGATCAATGAACTCCTCCACCCCTTGCTTGTCCTCGCATTCGTCAAGACCGTCGACGACGATGAGGAAGGGTCCGTTGGCAAGAGTCTCGGCAAGAACGCCATGGCCAATGACAGCCTGAAACGGAGAGAGGATCAGGAGATCCAGCTGCGTAGCCAAAGACGCGTCGCCAGTCACTACGCCCGGCTCTCTCCTCACAGCGGCCTCAATCAAAGGCTCTGTGGCAGGTATCGCTCCCAGTAACTGGTTGGCTAGCGTCACCACAAACCTGTTCATCGTGCTCCTATCTCCCGTCCCCCGAAAGAAGAAGTAGCTAGCAAAGAGCCGGCCAGAGCCCGCGTATATCTTCGCTACCTCCATTGAAATAGACGATTTGCCGCAACCTGCAAATCCGTGAAGCCAGTAGATGTGCGGAGTTTCGATGATGGCATATTGTGCTGGGTCCCCAAAATCGGCCTTTCGTGTACAAATACGAATCTATCTCAGGTTTCGCTTACTATGTACAATACTGGGTAGTAAAATAACACTCACTGTCTCGCCGGCGTCCGCCCAGACAATGATCTCTTGAATTGGCTCTTCTCTGGTTCCAGGAAAGCATTCCGAATCGGGGGGAGATCGCTTGCGATTTCGAGCGTGTGACGCATCGAGAATCGGGTTAAGTCGACGAATCAGGTCTGCAAGGTTCGTAATACATCTTAGCAAGTTAATTCACGAGTTAGATTCTGATTAGTCCCTTTACCTTCCCCCGAATGTACGTTATACTGATTTCCAGCGACATTGGTTTGCTGATCGATTCGAGGACGGTGCCAGTGTGCGCTTGCGTCTATGGACCTGGTACTCTGGTTGACGATACCTGAGAAATAATTCGGCCAAACTTAACACACCATCTATCAGTTCGCTCCAATGGAACTCACCAAAGTTATCGCCAAAATTGGCGTTCTCAACACGCCCGGCGTTGTTTATAGAGTGATTGGGCATCGGATTGTGCAAAGCAATAGAGGTACAAGTCCGTGGCGTCAAAATACCATTGAAAGACGCGCAGGGAGGATGTTGGTGGTGGGTGGTAAGCAAGGAATGGGGTATGACATCAGCAGCAGAATGGGCACCGTCCCGCCTGTCAAGGCGAGGCAAACACGGAAAAACAGCAATAGACCCACTTATAGAGTTCTAGACGCCCGGGTGTCTTGTGGTCAACGCAGTGAATTCCAGGACAGGAGATACAGAACCGACAAACTGATTAGGCATGTATCATTCTTCTGTGCCATGATCCATATTAATCTTGCCCAAATAACGACAGTGCAACTGGATAGTATTCAATGCGCCACGAGAAGAATGACGCACGAGTACAAGTTTTTTCAGAGATCACGGATACACCTTGAAAACGGTGGAAGAGTTAGACACAGGACGTCTTCAGTCTGTCTATTGGAGACTAGCGGTATAGCAATAAGTTTCATAATTTGTCCATCGATTCAAAGGTGATGCGCGTCACAAAGATGTTCAAAGTGTTGGGCGACAAGTGCCATTGTATAAATACACGACTTAGGATGAAGGATTGGAAGGGATCTTACAAGATGTGGATGTGAAATCGAAACGAAATGGGCTTGCTGAGCCTCGCAGGCAACGAAGACCTTCCTGTGAGCGGGAAAAGCTAAGTCAACGTGCGGTAGCATCCCCACTACGCGATGTGACTAGGAACGGTAGCATCCAGCCGTCGGCAACCGGGAGAGATAACAGGGCTTAGCTCCCTAAAGATAGAACGAGAAATCGGTCTCTGTGACGGCCTGAGTATTCATATCAAGTCACTTGGAGAAAGCAAAGAGGACGGTACCAACGCGTCGAGATTGATGCCTGGGGGGTAAATCAGTGAATGGAATGTAAGAGTGAATGAGAGAAGAAAGAGCAAGGAGAGGAGAGGAGAGGAGAAAGAGGGAAGACGCGGGTAAGCAGATAAGAAGGCGGGTGAGGTATTTATTCAGCTCGGAAACGTTCTGGAAAGGCAACCGGCGTGCTACTATGGGCGTAGCGTTCAGACTTGATTGGGCGTACCCACAACGGTGCGGCCAGCTGAGAGGAATTCAGATGCGAAAGGGGGGAATGGTGGAAGGATGGCGTGCGGCCTACATATATACCACGCAAGCACCATTGTCCTCAAAAAAGGGCGTGAGCGATCCTGTTGCGACCGTAAAAGACTGAGTGCGATTTCAGTTGTCGTTGCGTCCGACATGGCTGTTTGTCGCTTGCAAGTGGTATGAGGGGCCCGCGGGAGTCCAGAGCGGACGCGCATTGATTGAAGGTGCACCTTGCATCGATTGGTGAGGAGGCTGTATGGAGGCATGCGGGAAAAAATGGATTCAGGGACTCGAGAGGAGGGCGAAGGAACTTTGAACGATGACGCCACCAGCCATTTGAATTTTTGATATGGAAGGTGATTCCCAGCGCACAAAGACTGATTTCCTCTCCCTCGCTCACCCTCGTCTGAGGAGAACCTCATCGGCATCGATTTTATAGTGCTGCAACTTATCTCTATACACTTCCCTCTCATTCCCTTGACTCCTCAATATGATTGCGCAGCTGCCAACGAGCACCGTACCAGGGAGGGTGCCATCTATCCCGAGTCCCATGCCTTCGGAGCGTCCTTGTGCGAGCAGATTGGGCAAAGCGCATCCTCAGCAGCAGGCATAAGAGTCCATACGATATCGTTGGTGCGCTCACTCCTCCCTTCCTTTCCGTTTTTCCTTACCTTTCTCTCTTCCCGCGCCTCAGTCTGCCGATCGATTCGCGACAACCTCTGCATCTCGTCTATCAGAGTCCTGGGTTGCGTTCCCTGGAGCGTGATCGTGCCATCCTCTCTCCTTACCGACAGCCATGCTCGTCGATACCTCGCATTCCCCACCTTCCTGAACGGACCTTATATCATCATCCAATACTTTCTCTGCCTTCCTCGTGGTGTCTGCCTTTTTCCACCAACTCACTCACCAACGCAAAGACGAGAATAGCCGATGCATACGATGTGCGCGCACCTTCACTGCAGCCAGACCGCCACGCATTACAGCCTTCTATCGGGTAAGAAACGCGTTTCTACTTGGCCTCGTACGCAAACGAACAAGGCTACCAGTCTCGCAAGCTCGTTTCCGCCGTCAGAATCAACACCTTCCCTCTATGTCTTGGAGTCCGCTGCAGGTGTCATGGTGTGGGTGGCGCCGGATAGATGCAGACTTTAGTTCAGGGATGAGTCTGGTCCCTGGGCCACGAGCCACAGGATGTGTACATTGTCGCGAGACCCCCACACTCGCCTTTTGTATCGACCTACAGCAAACTCAACGTACCTCTCGAACTCTGTTGCCACTACGTTCGACCTTAGCGTCCACGTCGTTCTGAATATCATCGTGCCTCCGTTGGCTTTCGGACAAGAGCGTTTTAAAGTGCGGGGAGGAGAGGGGAAAGCGGCGTAGTCAATGAGGATAGGGATGCGATAAAGGCATATAAGGGAAAGCACCTAGCTGTATGTATTTCTTACACCTCTTTCTCTGGGCACATGATGACTGAAACATAGGATCTGGATTATACGTAGGACATTATCGGAAGCCTCCCCAAGTGTGTTCCTGCGCCGTTGGTCGTGCTATCGAACTCCCATTCAGACCCGAGCTGTGGTGACTGATACTGTCGTTCATGCGGATATCGGTCCTTTGGCTAGGAGGCTGTTGCGGATCTACCCGCTGTCGAGTTGGGTAAAGTCAGAGACATATGTTCGTGCTTCCGTTTGCTCTGCAAATCCTCGCTGACTCACTAAATCACGTCAGACCTCAAGTAGCCTTGTCCTCTGATGAGTGCTCTATCCGTCGTGGGTCATTTTACTTGGGCCACTGGCTAAGGTTATGCGGAGACAGGCGAGCTCAACCTCATACACGACGGACTACGATTCTTGATACGGATCGCTTCTTCATTATGGACTACATGACGCGATTGCTCTCGAGGCCGAGAACGAGGACGGTACTCGACTTTCGAAACCCGCGCCACTCATCTTTTCATCTACCCACCACCATCAGCCATGGCCAACACCTGCCCTAACTTCTGTGTCTCTATCTAGTCGCTGACGAGCTGCGCGGCGGGTTGGCTGAACTTCACCCCCGTCCGATTATTATTGCCATTTCTGAAAGGGCTACCTGGCGACAACCTCCGTGGGATCCGGGATTCTGTATATCTCCTTCTTTGACACTTCCTTGTTTTCGAGGGATCGTTCGACGGCGGGCGGACGATGTCCTCAATGGCTTCGAGGCGGCTTCTCACTAGCCATCGGTTTTTCGGGTAGGCAATGAGGTTGAGTAGGTTTTAGGGTGTTCTGTCAAGCCCCAAGATCTCACCGTATCGTCATAGATCCAGTGGTTCTAATTCTGAAAATAGAATAGGCAATTTATCTATCGATTCAACGGTAATGACACTGAGCGATGTACAGTGGCGATGACTCGTCGGGGGAAGATGTCGTTCGATTTCGAGTGTGCGAGGCATCGGTAATCGGGTTAAGTCGGACAGCCGCAGCACCCTCTTCTCCTTCCCTTGACCTAATCTGTCCATATCCTTGCTCTTTCCTCGCCCGTCCTACCTACTCTACCCCAGCAGAATGCTCCACCATTGTCTACTATCCTGGATCAGAGTTTGCTGTTCTCAGCGACATCCGGGTCTGGAGTGGGGAAGAGGTTCGGTGGGACTGGTTCTACTAGAAATCCAGAAATCCGTGTGTGACATGGCCCGTTAAGACGGATGGCGGCTGAGGGGCAGTTCGTGCTGTCGAAGTGGGAAAGGTTTAGAGCCATTGATTGACAATATGCAGTGCAACTACAATCAAATAAACACTTTGCAGGACACAAATTGGGGGAAGGACGTACCAGTTCAGGGTCTGAAGTAAAAGGCGTGGATGCAGAGCTGCTATCGACGACAACCGACGCTGTCAAGGCTCAAAGCCAGTCTTAGCTCCATCGAGTTGAAGTCGTTGTTGGACACGGAAAGCTCTAGGGGTGGGTTGGGCGTTATTTCCAATTCTTCCCACTCGAGTCGAGCACGAGCCACTATCCAAGTGAGCGTCTGTCGATGACTATTCAGCTGCGTTAACACCTACAATATCCAGGAACTGACGTACGTTGAAGATATCAAGGCCTGACAAGCTCTGCCGAAAGCCAAAATTATCACCTTGGTAAAATTGGAACTCTGGGTCGAGTGGACGTACTGAGTGAAGAATGAGCTTCTCTTCTATTCCGGTGGAGGGAGTGCCGAGAAGTTCTGGAAACTAGACAGATGTTTTCGGTTATATGAAATGATAAAAGGATGAAATTTGAAATTCAGAAACTTACGTTAGCATGGATCGCGGTTGATACACGTCGCAGGTCATGTTGTAAGGTTTCGTGTGTACGTTCAGAGAGTCGGAATGTGCGTTCTGGGTAATTGGAGAGAAGAATATAATGCAAAATTTGATCCAGCCAGAGTCGAATGCGGCGGTCAGGACATTCCACCGCCAGCACTAACTGTTTGATACACTCGGTGAGTAGATACGAATCCTCATTCCAGGGCAGGGGCTCCATCATGAAGAGGGCATAAAAGAATATCGAGCAAAGGAAAGTGTGATAAGGCAGTCGATCGACAAGCAGAGGTTGACGAGCCTTGAACTGCTCAATTTCCTGGATGATGTCGCAGGCTTCTGAACGAGCGAATGATCGCCAATGGGAATCGACATACGCCCAGCCATAATCATTGGCCAGCTCATCACTGTTTTCGGGGACGGAAGAAAAGAGAAAGTAGGATATATAGAGATAAAACGAGGGTGGAACGAAGAAAGATCCTGACCGGCTTTCGGTGGTGAGGAAGTCGCGGAGGGACGTATGGCATATAGTCACATTGCCTTTCTCGTCGGTTCCTGGGACATAAATGACGGCTTGCAGATTCAACAGGACACGAACAACTTCGAAGGCTTCAATCCCAAGAAGCTTCGCTATCCCGACAATCGGGGGTGGGTACATGAGGAGTGCGATGGTGGAGATGATTTCGTGGAAATGGGCCAGATGCTGTGAACGGGCGAGCACTTGGGCGTAAAGGCCATCGAGGCCATTCATCTCCAGGGTGAGTGGGAGCCGGTCCATAGGCGTCGTAGGGTCTTCTTCGGTTGCCGGTTGGACTATGTATTTGAACATGGTCGACGCCAGAACAAAGGATCCATTGATGTGCCTGATCAACTTGTGCATGTCCGATTTTGTTGGCCACGCACCGCGCACTCGGACGTATGCCCGGATGACACGGTCCCGCTTTGCCACTATCTGGAACGAAGCTTGAAGGAATCTCTCGATGTCTTTGTGTGCTGAGTGACTGTCGAGATTCCCCAGCAGAACCACGTCGGTCTCCAGGCGCTCGCGGATGTGTTGCTCTACTCGACTGGCGATGAAGATTCGGAGCGGAATATCAGGGTGTTCTTCAAAGAAGTCAAGCATCTGATCGATGAACTCCTCCACACCGCGCTTGTCCTCACATTCATCGAGTCCGTCGATGACGATGATGAAAGGTCCCTTGGTAGGCACCTTGTTCACGGCGGACTGGAAAGGTTTGTAGACTAGACGCTCCAGCTGCCGTGTCAAGGAGACACGATCGTTGAGGATGCCTGGGTTCGCGTTCAACGCGGCGTCGACAAGAGGCGCTATTGCAGGCAACGCAGATGCCATTTGAGTCGCCAACGTCGCAGCGAATTTCTTCATTGTGCTCCTCTCGCCGGCGTCACGGAAGAAAAAGTAGCTTGCAAGCAAGCGCCCGGATTCCTCGAAAATGTCGGCGATTTTGAGGGAGACGGCTGACTTTCCACAGCCCGCAAAGCCGTGGAGCCAGTAGATGTGGGGGGTCGGGGTGTATACCACCAGGGTGTGGACGGTAGTCTCAATTTCTCCTTCGCCAGCCCCCGGCGCCGGATCGACCTCGTCGGCCCATGTAGTGATTTCGGTGATCACCTCTTCCCTGGTTCCAGGAAAACACACCGAGTCGGGAGGCGATGTCTTTCGGTCTCGGCTGTGAGACGCATCGGGAATCGGATTGAGGCGAGCGTTTAGGTCTAGAGCATGGTATTCAGAAATTGAGAGAATAGATATGGGTTTAGACAACTTGCTTACCTCCACCCCNTGTTGGAAAGGTACTGGTTTCCAGCTATAACGTTGATGGTTTGCTGCCCGAGTTGGAAACCGTGAGCGCCTGAGAGGTTTTCGAAGTGTAGGGGTGGATCTGCCATCAGGAGAGAGTTGGGGTGAGCGATCGAATGGGATGGAGGTGGTTGGAAGCCAAGAGTCCAGGCGTTTGCGCCACCTCGCAGACAGCATGAGTACAGCCCGTGAGAGGCTAAAGCCAGATCGATGATGGCGGGCGGCCAGGGACCTTTATAATTCAAAAAGGTAGGAGATGATATCACAGCAGTACGTACCAATGCACCGCCCGCGAGCGTCAATCCCAGGGACGTCTCCGGAAATTAATGTAAGGTCCAGCTCTTTTGGGTAACTTGAGAAAGCCCAGCTGAGAATTCAGTCGTCCACTGACCCTCATCCCCCACCATCAGTTGGTGAAAGGAAGTGTGAGTACTAGTCTACATCTGACGAAAATGGAGTGGGCTTGCAATGAATCACCAGTGTGCCTTTTCCCGTCAGACGCATATTGCAACATTGCATTGTGTTACGAAATCGCCGTCGTCTTTTGTCATACCAGCGCCTGTGGCTGACTCCGACCTCTCTATATACTTTACTGCCTGTAACCAACCTCTCCAGACTCGTTCTGGTCATCTTATACGTTGTCTCCTTGTGTCCTCGTCGTTTTCCTGAGACATCGCGGATATCGGACGTTGGCCAAAGTCTTGTCACAGGCGACAAAGTCAAAGGGAGGGAAGTTAATGGGGAGGAATGCACCTAGGAAAAAAGACTAGAGCTCTATTGAACAGCCCAGGTTCTTGAAGCTTGAAAGGCGGCGTCACTGCAACAGCTAATATTGTTGGGAATACCCACCCAGCTCTAGCACCGTCAGGAACACTGCTTGCAGGAACGCTCATCTATCGGTAGCCCAGGGTAAAATCGGAGAGGAGGTTGAACGAGATGATCTTGCTCATCTCATATAGGTTATTCCCACTTCACTGCGCCGACCACTATTCGAAAATCGAGCACGAGGCGGATTGGACACTCTGAGTTTTCACAGCGCAGGTGAGAGGTAGAAAGTTTCTTCCCCAAGCGGCTCGGCACAGCAGCTATTTTGTGCAGATCTGCTGGGTTGACCGTAAGCATGGGTGTGCGAGAAACAGCGATCGAGGTCAGATGCAGGAGCTGCAGGGCAAAAAGAGAGCTCGGATATCATTTTGCGCTTTTCTTCTTGATATGGCATGTCGTTCCCAAGGTTGCTGCCCCCGAAGGCATCGTTCGACTCGAAGGCTCCCCCTTTCCTCCTCCCTCGCATCGTCAACTCATCCTTCTCGCTTGATCTGTAAGAAGCTCACGAACAGCGAAATTTGCTCTCACGTGGGCATAAACCCTACCAACAGAAACACCTCGAATAACGTTTGATCTCGAAGAAGGCCCTTGTCCGTGAATGACCTCTGCCGGCTCGACGACTAGCAGGATGTAACTCCGTCAGCCGTTTTATACAAGCAGCACCTACCGTGAGTCTCTCATAACTCTGTGTCATCAAATTCAGCATACCAGGAGCAGCTAAAGCGAGCACTGTCCCTCTCTTCCCTTTGTCTTTCCTTTTCCCTGCCCAAGGTCATGGCTCTTTCGATCTGAAGACGCATTTTTTTACAGAACACTACAGTCCATCCTTTAAAAGGCCTCCGACAGCACTCCAGAACCACTGCGAATGCCTTGAGTCACGTTTGGATACAGTGCCTCCCACCCTTGATTAATGATTGCCCGCCCTCCCTTCCTTTATGAATATTGGAATGCACCCATCATTATCTCACTCATACCCTCAGTTGGATGAAGGGAGGCACTGGCTGCCAGCACTGGGTACACGCCGTTGCTGTCGCCACCTACAGAAATCCTTGCACCATCTTGTCTGCATCCCTTCGTTCTCCCTTGTCAGAGGCAACCTCTATAAGCACAATAGAGGTCATCATCGACCATCCCTCTCGGGGTCGACGGTGGCTGTTGTGAAGAGGAGGGACGGGGTACGGCCGCCACATGCGGAGGGAAGAAGGAGCTTGGAATTTATATCGTGTAGTCGTCATGGACGCCTCAGCTCTGCCCAACTACACCAGCTCCATGCTCCTTCTTCCGTATCCTCTCTATCTTTCATCTTCCTTCTCCCTTACTTTCCCAATTTCTGCCTCGGCCTCAACCGATTTATTATTGGCGACGATTCACAGTACTTGGTGATCACTGAAATCACGCTCGTAACATCCCCTCCACCTTTGCACACGGACCACTATTATACCCTACTTTATCCTCTCTTCATCCTCCCGCGCTGGCTGCTGGAACATGGCGGCTGTTATGGAGCTCGACATCTGAATGACGGTTCTGGCATCCTTCTCAACATCCTCAAGACGACGATGTTGGCATTGGCTCGACGATGTGTATGCTGAAAGTTATCCCAAATCGTTAAATCTTGGTTTCAATTTTTATCTCTTGTTCCAGCTTTTCGCTGCTCATGTGGGCCTCAGCCAGTATTATATTTTATGGCTTTACCAAGATTAGGTCGAGAGATATCCTACTGCGGTCTGCCCAGTACCCTGGCCTTCGTGCTCGCCTCAGCGGAGGCTCCCCTAGGCGGGTCGGGATTTACCTATAGTTGATCAATCTGTCTACCACACCTACTAATAAATGCCTGACAACACAAGTTCATTTGAATGTGAACATGCATGGCCTAAGACTAGAAGTATAAGGGTATAAGGGATCGGCCCTCATGATGTTCTTTCCTTTGCTCGCCACAGCTTGCCTGAATGCTTGTGATCTAGCTCTCCTCGACTCCCTGCCCTCGAAGGAGTCCCACATTGATCAAACCCTTTCACAACCTCAAGAATACCCCCCTTTCACCAGTCACATATGACGACGGGCAAGGGCTCATAGAAGACGGCGACACCGCGACGGGTTTTGGGAGAGGGTTTGGTGGTTGCTAGTCACTCCGTTCGAGACCTCGAAATTAACATTTGTGTGGAATGCGACTCTTATTTATACAAATGGCTATCAATATAACGTGCGGAACATGAGTGAAGAGAAAGGGTAGTAAGTTCAATGCCTGGAAGCACAAGACGTGGTCGCTATTGCTGCTATGATGCCGGTACGTCAAAGCAAACTTATCACCGTTCGTTCAAACAAGTTGGGTTTGACAAAGGCCGCGGCGCAATCTTTGCTTCATCCCATTCTCGCATCTATAAGAGACCATTCAGTGGCTTTCCACATCCCCAGGATCCACCAAGTGACGCACCTTGAGAATGGTAATGCCTGGGAACTGAGAGTGCTGAGAGCTCTAGAGGAGCCTTTATATTGAGCTATCGTTCTTCGATGTTTCCCAGTTCTCGATGGATCTTTCGACAGCATGCGGTGTCAAAGTGTTTAATTGCTTAGACATGGTTCCTCACCAAGCTAGGGTCTTTAAGGTAGGCGATGGGGGTTGAACAAGCGTTTGCAGCGTCCTCTCGAGTACTTATATTTCTCGTTGTATTATACTCGATACATTCCGCAAGTAAAATTCGCCGAATGGAAACATAATCTTCTATCGGTTCGACCGAAATGAGACTGAGCGACGTATAGTGGTACCCTCTTCTCAGATTTTCGTCGTATCATGTCATTAATTCTTATCCTGAAAGTAAGATACGCTTACTAGCAGCACAATAGTTTGGCATCGGTTTGATTGATATACTTTGTGTGCGATATACAGTCTTAAACTCTGTTCGAGTCAGAAACTACTCAACTGTGGCAGGGGTCTCCGCCATCATCTACGAGGTGAGAGAGACTGTCCCATCTTCAGCGATATCGTTTGAACGCACTGGAACGGATGAGAGGGTCGGTGGTTGCTTGTCGTTCCACCGGAAACTTCGAATTCCAATCCTATCAATGCGTAGGCGTGACCCGGTAGAATAGATGGGGGCTAGGAGCGGTGTTTTGTATTGGAGCTCGGTGCTGTGGCTCAGTTCTAGAACGATGGATTAGGACAGTACCATAATAATCAAATAATAAACACCTTGTGCAAGATAAGAAAAGGTGAAGGACGTACCAACATTGGACCAGAAGATGTGGATTCTGAGTCGCTATCGTTGACACCCGATGCCTCGTCAAAGCTGCAGAATCAACCGGGTGCCGTGGACCCTCAACAAAAGCTCAAGGGAAGTGGGCGGTGTCATTCTCAATTCTCCCCACTTGAATCGAGCACGAGCCACTATCCAGGTTAGCGCCTATCGAGGATGATTCAGTGGCTCTAACACATCCATGATCCAAGAATTGACGCACGTTGAAAATATCAATACCCGAGCAGTAACCCTGAAAGCCAGGATTAGCACCATAACAAGATTGAAGCCCTGGATCGACTGCACGTACTCTACTGATAGCAAACTCCTTTTTCATTCCAGGTGAGAAACGCTGGCATTCTAGAATTTCTGGAAACTAGATACGAGTGGTCAGTCGTTGGGATAAATCACAGAATGGATTTTGAAAAGCATACGTTAGCATGGATCGCAGTTGATGCGCGTTGCAGGTCATGCTGGAGAGTTTGATATGTGCTTTCAGTAATTTGAACTATGCCGAAACCGTGACCCCATAAATTATATGCCAAGCCTCCTTCCAGCCAGAGTCTAATGCGCCGGTCGGTACATTCCACCGCCAGCGCCAAGTGTGTGGTAGACTTGGTGAGTAGATAAGAGCCATCAGTCAAGGGCTGGGATTGTGGCCGGAAGAGGGTGTAGAAGAACATGCTACAGAGGAAGACGTGATGAGGCAGCCTATTGACAAGCAATGGCTGACGAGTCTTGAACTGTTCAATTTCGTTGATGAAGTCGCAGGCGGTTGAATCAACAAATGATCGCCAATGGGCATCGAAATACTGCCAATCATAGTCAAGCACATGTCTCTCGCTCCTTTCGAAGATGGAGAAAAAGCAATAGTATGACAGATAAAGATGGAATGAGAGTGGAACAAAGAAAAATCCCGAGCGACCTTCGGCGGTGAGAAAGTCGCGGAGGGATGTGTGGCACACTGTCACTTTGCCTTCCACGTCAGTCCCAGGAACATGAATAATTGCTTGCAGGTTCAAAAGAACACGAACAACTTCGAAAGCTTGGATGCCAAGGAGGCCTGCTATCCAAACAATTGGCATTGAATAGCGGAGGACCGTGATGGTAGAAATGATGTCATGGAAATGAGGGAGATGTTGCGAACGAGCGAGCGTTTGGGCATACAGGCCGTCGAGACCGTTCATCTCCAGGGTGAGTGGGAGGCGATCCATGGGCGTCCTGGGATCTTCTTCAGTGGGTGGTTGGATTATGTATTGGAACATGGTCGATGCCAGAACAAAGGAACCGCCGATGTGCTTGTTCAACTTGTCTATGTCCGATTTTGTTGGCCATGACCCACACACTCGAACGTACGCTCGAATGATACGGTCCCGGGTTGCTGCCATCTGAAATGAAGCCTGTAAATATCTCTCAATGTCTTTAAGTGGTGAGTGACTGTCGAGATTTCCCAACCGAACCCCGACAGTCTCCAGACGCTCACGGATGTGTTGCTCTACTCGACTGGCGATGAAGATTCGGAGTGGAGTGGTGGGGTGTTCGTCGAAGAAGGCAAGCATACGGTTGATAAACTCTTCTACGCCTCGCCTGTCGTCACACTCATCGAGTCCGTCGATGACAATAATGTAAGGCCCTTTTGCAAAAGCCTCTTTGAGAAGGTCTCCTTTCATGACTTCCTGGAACGGTTTATAGACCAAGCGCTCCAGCTGTCTGGTCAGGGAGACGGAATTGTTGAGTAGGCCCGGATCGGTACGCAAAGCGGTTTCGATGAAAGGGGCCGTCGCAGGCAACGCACACACGAGCTGACTCGCCAACGTCACTGCAAATCTCTTCATCGTGCTCCGGTCGCCAGCGTTACGGAAGAAGAAGTAACTTGCGAGCAAGCGCCCGGATTCTTCAAAAATGTCGGCAATTTTGAGGGAAACAGCTGACTTTCCACAGCCGGCGAAGCCGTGAAGCCAGTAAACGTGGGGGGTTGGTGTATGTACCACCAGGGCGGAGATGGTAGTCCCGACTTCCCCTTCTCCATTCCCAGGCACCAAGTCCACCGTGTCGGCCCAGGTGGTGACCTCCTTGATCACCCCTTCCCTAGTTCCAGGGAAACACGCCGAGTCCGGAGGCGATGTCTTTCGATCTCGGGTGTGAGACGCATCAGGGATCGGATTGAGGCGAGCAATTAAATCTGGGGAATGAGATATTTAAGTCAAGGGATTGATATCGGTTCAGTCAATGTGCTTACCTCCACCGCCGTTGGAAAGGTATTGACTTCCAGCGATAACATTGATAGTTTGTTGCCCAAGCAGGAAATCATGAGCGCCCGAGAAGTTCTCGAAGTTGAGGGGTGGATACGCCATACAAAGGCCGCTCGGATAAGCAATCGAATGGGATAGAAGATGGGAAGGATGGGGGCCGGATGTGGTAGGAAGGCAAGAGTACAGGCATTCGCTATAGCGGTCACCGGTCGGTTACATATTACATAGCCCTGCGCGGACCGTAGATGACGTAGATACCCGGCGAACCGAGTCTTCAACTATTCGTGCGTTTTTCAACTTCGCATCATCGCTGGACTAGGACCCCCNAGGAATATCCTCGCTGGCTGATGTCGGAGTGCTCGATTGGGGATAACTACATAATGTGAGCGCTTGCCTTCTCTCCTCTTCTCCGCTAGAACTGAAGAGCTTCGCGTTATAGACAGCTACAGTTGGTCGCTCCGCAATGCACAGGCCTTCAACAGCACTTCAGTTGCAAAAACGCTCTGAATGTATCAAGCACAAGACCATCGACAGCGGCAGCGCCAGATTCCGAGGCCTCTAAATGCCTCGGGTACTTGTACTCTGCAGTTTTAAGTGCCAAGAAATACGGCTTCGAAGGCCCCGTGATTGTGTGACTGTCCTGCTATTTATGTCTTCAACATAACCTCGCCTCCATTGTCACCACGTCTTTACCTCCCCTTTATTTATGTCCAGAAAAAAAATTGTAAAGTACAGATACGATTGAAAGGTGCATCTTAAAACCAGAGGCCTCGGAATATGCCGCGCGCAGCGACGGCCCACTACAAACAAGTTTTCTTCCATGCTCTGATGCTAGCCCTTCTCCCATTGACATCTCGCGAAACTAACCTCAACCTCTTCAAGCTCCATAGCTGTCGAAGGACGTTACCGCTGCGTCCGAGTACCAATGCTAAGGTTTGGGGAGCAGCATTCAGACGAGCTTTCGACTACCAGCTAAGAAAGTCAAGGGTACACGCGGAAAGTTGGTAGTAGGAGAGCAGATATTAAGAGGGGGAGTACGTTTGACTCCGAGTCTCCGCAAGTGCTTTGCTTACCTTATCCCTCTTGAAAGTCCTCGGGCCTCACTCTCAAGGATACAACCCGCAGATCAAGGAGGTCATCAGAGAGAAAGTGGGGTCTGTCGAGGAACTACAGATACCCAGAGCACTCTGCGTCGTTATAAATAATCAATGGAAGGGTTTTACGTCGTATGTATGTTCCAAGGAATTTGCATTCTCGGAGGGTTTAATCTCAGATAGACTAGCCTAGTCCATTACGGCCACCGATCGGAATTTTAGAGACCTCGCTGCAACCATGATAGTGTCGACGGACCTATTGCATTCGAATGACGGTCGTTCTCGACCGTTGATAACAACGACAATGCCAATATCACTAGCACGACAACCTCCTTCCTGTTTTCTCGTTTCGGTCGGCAGGTACAAAGAAAGGTCCCGTGCGCCATTGTTGACACTGCCTCAGTGTATAAGTAGATCAATTGGGCCTCTTGGTGACGATGAGGGGCTAGCAGCGACTGTCCCAGTTGACTGTGAGCGCGCGAGAGCAGATGAGTGTTCCCGAATTATTTGGCCGGGTGTAGGCAGGGTAATCAATTCATATATTTATGCCTCCATGTATGTCTGGATCAACTGACCCTGACGGAGGAAACGAGCGCGCGAGGATGGTGGCCTACTTTGCTTGAGCACGAAGCCAAGGAGAAACACGTTTGTAGGTGCCCGAGCTAACGCTGTAAAGCATGACGGTCTGGCTGCAGTGAAGGTGGGCGCACATTGCGTGCATCGGCTATATTCGTGTTCGAGTTGGCGTCTGAGTTCGTGGAAAAGGAAGAAACGACAAGGAAGGCTGGGAAAGCGTTGAATTATGATATATAACCCGTCCAGCAATGTGGAGGACGCAAAGAATTGACGAATCTGTGTGCAGAGATCGTCGCAAACGAATCGACAAAGTGAAGCATGGGTGGAGAGAAAGGTCAGGAACAAAGGAGGGGAAGAAAGGGTAGAGCATGCCAACGCTGTCACATTGGACTCTTCCGCTTGCTGTTGAGGACGCGGACGTTCTGGAGGCATCAGAGGAGGTATAGTTGACACTCTCGCAGATACGGTGATAGTATGCTGATGAGGTTCTCCGAGGCCGGTGGCAGAGCTTGGGGCCAGATGGGGTAAGCGAGGGAGAGGAATGGTCCTTGACAGACGCTACGATGGATAGTGGCTCGCGCTCAGTCACGGTTCAAATAGGAAGAACTGAAGCTTACACCGCACCCTCCCCTAGGGCTTTCACCAATCTGCCATTTTACGGAGGGTAGAAAATTTACAGCTTTACACGAGAGGAGGTCGTCAAAGATAGTGATCGAGAATCCATGTCTTCCGATCCGTAATAGTTGAACTGGTAAGCCCTTCCCGATTACTCGGATTCTGGCGGTGCGTTGAATCCATTGCACGCAATAGCGCTACTTCCTGTCGATCCATCGTTCCATATCTTGACCACGCTGCCAACACAAAACGCGGCTCTGTGTCACCATCCACTTCAACAGACCATGATATCACGCATCGAGTTTAGAATTTCTGGTGGGACGAAAAGCCGCGGCGAAAACCCTCCTCGTCTGTTCCAGTTCCCTCCAAAAATCGATGTTGCCGAAAACGCTGTAACCCTTTTACCCAAATCGAAGATGGTGGTGGAGTGTTCTGCCGGAATCGAGTAGTTTCGGAGGTGAAGAACGGGCGGGCAGGGAGAAGGGAATTTAAAGCCAATTGGTTGGATCGATGGAAGCCGAGGACAATATCGCCACCATAGATCTCTCAGTGTCAAAGTTCCTGTTGAATGTGCCATTAGGCCTATTATATTGTCAGAATTTTAAGGATAACTAGAACGATACCGATACAGCGAGAGTTTGAATGTTTGAGAGAACGCCGTAAAGCCTATTCTATTCCAATCGCCAACCTGAAAAACCATAGCGCGGTCAGCAATCATCTCGAAGTATTCCAACATTCCGTCGACCCGGAACACCGTCGAAAGATGCTTGCGCATCCAAGCCAGGGGGCAATGGAGAGTGATCGCTCGATATCCGCGATCCTCTATGACATGGGCACCGTCGCTAGGACACACTCTTGGAATGGTGACAATCCAAGTATAGCGGTGTCCAGCGAAATCGTTACTCAGGTTCTCGGTGACCGGAATTGAAAGATATCGAGAATGGGGCAGGTCCCATCCACGGTGTCAGGAGTCAACATCTCAAGAAGCGCAAATTAGAAGGTGGCAATAGCTCTATGCAAGAACAGCGACTCCACGTCGTCGGAAGGGCTGGCAGTGCTTGGTCCAGGAAGAATGAGAGATTGGCCGTCATCGAAAAGGTGGAAACTATCTCGTTCTCGGTCTCGATAACAATCGTGCTACGCTGCATGAGATAACTATACTAGCAATCACGATCCGTCGTGTTCAAGGTCGAACCCGCCCGTGGTCCGGGCAGGACGACGTTGTGGTAGGCTCCTTGAGATGATATGATTTCATGAGGATTTACTGCCCAGGGCAAGCAAGAGATAAACACACACCTCAAGTCTTTACTTGATCCAGCGGGAGCTGCTAGTTCTCGGCCCTCTGAGCCCAAGCGCTGATATTCGCGTGAGCAACCGGATCGATCGTCACAAGTGGCGCCCGAGTTGCTTGATGCAGGTTTGAAGGCAGGAACAGCAGTGGAGGAATAGACTTGGCGAGGTCTCCGATACGATGGTGCATATAATCCGGATCCTATGTTCCAGTCAACATACGTCCCGAGAAAGAAAAGGTATAACAGTACTCACAGCAAGACTCTTTTTCATCCCGTATATGCCTTCACCACATCCGCCACCCTCATTGATTGCGCTGCTCCTTCTCTCTCTCCTGCTTGCACTTCAATACGTTCTTGTCCAAGAGCCAACGGAGGAACAATGATATTCGGGACGAGGTAAACGCTAAGGTTGAACATGGCGGCGACGAAGTTCGTGAGGTACGTCTTGTTCGCTGTAGGAGTGCGCAAGAGGGGAATGGGAGACATTCGGCGTGGTTGACGACAACGGACAACTTGTACCTCGCGGAACAGGCCCCAGATTCAACCCTTGGACCAGAGTATGCTTCCATTCAGCATCACCGATATCGTGCCACCTTCAACAACGCGTTCTGAGACGGGATAAATGGGAAGAGTTGGTTCTGACGGAGGAACGAGCTCGTGAGCTAGCCTTCTTTGCTCGGGCACCACGTTTTCGGTGCCCGAGCGAGGGCTGTAAAGCACGATGATCTGGCTGCAGCAAAGGTGCGCGTGCATTGTGTGCATCGCCTATTCTTGTACCGAAGTTGGTTTTTGAGCTCGCGAAAAGGGGAGGAAATGACGAGAAGGGCCGGGAAAGCGGTGAATTTTGATGTGTGATCCGTTCACGAGGGTGGAGGGAGCGGGGCATTGGCGAGTCCGATTGTCGAAGCGCAGGGAGGATCGCACGACCCCGCCCCAAGGAACGCGACCCAGGACCCGGCCAGACGAGTTGCAGAGGTTGTCGCTTGGAGAGGGAGGTGGAGACGCGGATAAGGAGAAAGGTAACAAAGAAAGGACGGGAAGGGAGGAGGCAGCACACCAACGCTGTCGCATGAACTCTTCTCCTTGCTGATGAGGATGAATCTTGCCCAGTCTGTTCCAGGAGGACGTCACAAAGAGAGGTATAGATGATAAGCCTTGACAATAAACTGCCATCGTTCGACAGGAAATGCTATTCCTTGTAGTTGGTTGATAGTATGGGAGAGTTGAAGGGATGAGAGCGAAGTGTACAGGTTGCGGTGGTTGGCATCGCATTTTGCAGCTGACGGCGAAGCGGGGAAAGGGCTGGAAGAAATATTTCTTCAGAATAGAGCTCACATGCTGCTACATGGCTAGAGGAATTTTGGCGGCGACCAGCAAGCTGTCGGATAGGAACGCATTTGTTGATTTTCGACGTCGACGCTTGTGGGTCTAGGATGTTTTTTCAGAAACGGGTAACGATCGAGAAATGAGCGGGAGTGCAACGAGGGCAATGATTGGGCAATGATGGACCTTGTTCGGACCGGCTTATCTTATCGGCCGAAGGGCCTGTATTTCCAAAACGATCTCGAGCGGTGGACGTGTATTGGCTGCTTCGACCACTACTTCCACCAGCCTCTTTCACAATCCCCTTCAACTTTACTTCGTACTACTGGTTAACTGGACATGGATCCCCCAAAAAGGCCTCGTCGCCGGGATGAAGCCAAAGAGTTTCTCAGAAGTCCCGTGAATTTCGTCAAAGAACGTTTCGATTCTCGCACACCCTCTCCATCTCGCTCTCGCCCGACCTCCCGTCTCAACGTTGCGGGGGGTACAGGCACCAGCTCTAAAGCCAGCCCCGATGTCCCTTCAGCCAATCCACCGATTGACAACACCAATCGCGGCGAAATTCAAACCCATCAAGACAACATCGATCAAGGTATCGGTAGCGCGCTTCGTCAAGATCTTTCCAGTCAGGCGATCCAATCTCCTTCGTCAGAAGCTATATTCTCCCTCCCAGCACAGAAAGACCCGGCGGAGAATACGTTCATACCCTCTGCTTCCACTTTCGATCATAACGGCGCGTCGCAGGTCTCGAACCCACCCCTTATGAGCGGGCGCTTGGCCGGGTCTCAAGAAGAGGGAGAGTCGCAGGGAACCACCGGTCACGTCGAAAATCCAAAACAGGACCATGGTGCGGCAGTCGTCGAGGGCGATCCCTTGGATTTATTGTCTCCAACTCAATCAAACATCCCTGCGACTGGCGCATCTCACGCGGAGAACGAGCCTCAGGAAATCACTGCCCACGTCGAACATCAACCAGCGGGGCTTGCAAACAAGATCTACGATGGTGTCAAGGCCACGCTCCGGAAGGTGGTCGACGTATCGGATGTGTTTCCCCCGTTGAAGAGTGTTGCTGCAGGACTGTTGGTCATTTGCGATACGATCGATGTGAGTCCTCCCTTTAATTAGCCGCTATCTCCCGTATCAATCCATGAGTAGGCGTATGGCGAGAATAAGCAGGAATTCAACGAACTTATCAAGAGGATGGAGGTGTTGTCAAGAATCATGGACTCTTGTCCGTCCGATGTTTCGCAAGAGGTGAAAGACCGTTTCAATGGATTATTACGGTGAGAGAAGCTTGTTTGTCTCGATCGTCAACGCACTCAGCCCGTGCTGGATTGTGCAGGACTCTGGAGGAGAAACAGAAGATACTGCAAGACAAGGTGGATCCGACCAGATCATGGGTTGGACGCGGGATACTTGCCTCGCAGGACAAGCAATTGGTTTTGAAGCTTACGCAGGAGATCAGGTTCGCAATCGAGATAGCAATGGTGGGTCTCCTTTGGATCTTACTTGCGACTGTGACTCACAACTGTATAGTTCGACGCGATCATCGAGAATAGGACTCAAACCCTCCAGATTGTGGAAGGGGTGAACTGGTTGAAGCAACGAATTGACGGTGCGTCTGATTTTATACCATCAGGTTCCGCTTCTCATGGACCTCGATAGTGATCGACAACCACACCGGGACCATGTGCAATATCGAACAGACCGTCAAATCGCTGAAGAGATCCGGTACGCCCATCTGGCTCGTTCCTCATTTGTCATGAGACTCAGCCACGAATTAGATTTGTTCCAGGGACTAGGGGGAGTGAGAGGCGCAGAGTATAGCAACACAAAACGAGGTCCCGGATGCATCCCCGGCTCTCGGGTATCGCTACTGGCCATGTTGCTCGCGTGGGCAACGGATCCGAATTCTCCTCGCCTGTTCTGGCTTAGCGGCCTCGCCGGCACAGGGAAGACAACCGTGTCGAAGACCTTTTGTTCTCAGCTCAACAGCCGGGGACTTCTGGGTGCGAGCTTCTTCTGTACGCTCAAAGAATCGGACAAGAGGGACGTCTATCTCATTATCCCGACCCTCGCAAGGATTCTAGCAGAGGAACGACCTAAGTTTGGCGACGCACTAGAAAAGATTCTCGAGTCTGATAGGAGCNTGTAGAAATCCAACGGAGATGGAGCTGCAAGACCAGTACTTGAAACTCATCCTCCAGCCTGCTGAGAGGACGTTTGCCAGCGATGAGCTACTTGTGCTTGGTGTGGATGCCCTCGACGAGTGCGAGGATCAAGATGCCGTCAGGCTCTTCATTGCGGCTATTGCATCACAGAAGCCAAACATCCCGCTCAGGTTCTTTCTTACTAGTCGCCCCGAGATCTCTCTTCGGGAGTCCTTTGAATCATCCATCCACCATGGGTGGCTCCGGCTCCATGAAATTGAAGCTGACATTGTCAGAGCTGATATACTGCTCTACCTGAACAACCGGTTCAAACACATCCCAAGGGTGTATAACCACTATCAGGCAAACTGGCCACCTCCAGAGATTCAGACTATTGTCAATGCCTCAGGAACACTATTTATCATTGCAGCTACCATGGCTGGATACATTTCAACTTACTCAGGGAATAGCTTGGAGAGGTTCCAGGAACTTGCCAAACCATCTGCAAATGTCCAGTTTTCTGGCATTAATGCTCTGTACAGCAGTATCTTAGCTGAAGCTTTTAAAGATCTGGAACCAAAGGAGGCAGATATGATATGCTCCTGCCTGTCTCTGCTTGTCACAGCCCAGAAGCCTATCTCAGTGAGCACCTATGCCAAATTGCATGGCAAGGAGGCCTCAGCAATTCGAGAAGCTTTCAAGTCTCTTCATTCTGTGGTCCAAATGCCTGATGAAGGTTATGATGATACTGCAATCTCAATCTTTCATGCATCCTTTGTTGACTACCTGACCTCAGAAAAGGTTCATGGCAAGCGATGGGCTATTGACAGATGTACTGCACACTGTCTGACAGCCAAGGCATGCTTCACACTCATGGACTCTGGGCTACACTTTGGGGTTTCAGGAGCCAAAACCTCATATAGAAGCAATGATGACCAACCTATGGCTCTGCATATTGAGTCTGCACTAGCTTATGCATGTACAGCTTGGGGAGACCATGTTCTGTATGCTGGAGTCACCAAGCCCCTGCAGGAAAAGATGCAGGAGTTTGTGGAGACTGAGAAGATCTTGTATTGGCTGGAAGCTCTGAGTGTGTTAAAGAATGTTAGGTATGCCTACAATACTCTGTGGCAAATATCCAAGGTGAGTCTACGGTTAGTAAAGGTGTGACATGGAAGTTTACAAATTATACAGGAACTAATAACAACTGAGCTTGGGGGATTGCTGAACAAGATTGGAGATTTTGTGCACAACTTTGCCACACCCATTGGGCACAGCATACCACATTTGTATCTATCAGCACTACCATTCTATGCTGCAACAGAAGAGCCAGTAGAGAAACTCCTGAAATTTGCATCAGTTCCCATTATTCACCATAACCTGACTCAGAAACAGGTGGTATCAGTGATACAAAGGCAACAAGAGGTGAAAGCTGCAGCATTCTCTCCCAATGGCAAATACATTGTCCTAGGCTTGAACAGTGGGGCTGTTGAGCTATGGAGTGCTCAGACAGGACAGCCAGCTTTGGAGCCAATGACAGGGCATAGTGACTCAGTCACATCTGCTGCATTCTCTCCTGATGGCAAGTACATTGTCTCAGGCTCACATGATCAGACCATCAGGCTGTGGGATGCTCACACAGGACAGCCAGCTTTGGAGTCAATGACAAGGCATAGCAACAATCTCCCCTTGCAGTCAATCTTTCCACAACCTCTGTTTCTACACAACTATCCAGCTGGGACACTGACACTCAATGATATTGGTTGGATTCAGAACTCCTCAGGAGACCTTTTGCTCTGGGTTCCACCCCATTGTGTAGTTGGCCTTCTTCCAAACCGCAATTGCCTTATTATTGCAAATTCTCAGTATACCAAAGTTGAGCTTACCAAAGCAGTTTATCATGGTTCTGACTGGCTTAAGTAAGTTCCAGAGTTTCTATTTTTTTCAACTCTATTAAAAATTTTCCAAGATGCAAGGAAACTTCCCCAAGTCATCATCGAACCCCCCAGTATTGGCCCATTACTACTGTAAGCTTTGCCAATCATTATTTTGTTTTGTTCTTCAACTTATCATGCTTAGGTTTCAGTTTAATTTTTTCTTGAACAATCTCACTTGCCTTAGAATTGCTCCTTTGGGTAACTGTCATTTTATCCCCTGCTTTTAAGACTTTTTTGTATCCCTTGTATCCTACTATGTTATGTCCTTTTTCCTGCAAAGAAATATGACAGCACTTGTTCAAAGTGCCCTTCTTTGCTTTGGCATAAAGCCAAGGAGAAACATGTTTGTAGGTGCCCAAGCTGAGGCTACAAAACATGACAGTCTGGCTGCAGTGAAGGTGGGGCATATTGTACCTTGCCAGATCTGGCATATCAGATAGTGTTGATTCTATTTGTAGTGGTTTCAAATATGCTCACAAGGCCTTTACAAACTTAAAGTGCCATTGCTAAACCATCTAACTAGACTTTCTTTTCTCTTCTAAGGAGTCTGCTTAGTTGGCAGCCAGGGAACACTCCAACTCTCTAGTTTCCTAGCTTCTCAATGTCCTATTATAACTAAATCCATTTGCAAGCTTTTCAGAGCTGCTTTGCAAAATTTGTAGGGTGTTCACATAGTAGGTGCATCACTGAGTCTCAAGTGTACACCACAGTACAACTTAAAAAAATCATGCTGTGCAAGATCAAGTTAAGTTCCAGCAATAGAGCAATAGATTTCAAGTAATAGAGCAACAAAGTGAGCAACAATTTCATGATAGAAACATAAGTGAGAGCAGTTTATATATACTGTACTGAGACCATGCAAATTGTGAAGTCCTCTTGACACTACACTGTCAGCAAACAACCTAGCAAATTGTGTACTGACTCAAAACTTTAAGACTTAGAGACTAGAGGAGAATTGAGCAAGGATGTTGCTCAGGGTCAATGGGACATTGACACCGCTATCAATCACCACTTCACATTGATACCTTACATTGTTTGCCTCTCTCATTTTCCCATTGTGCTTGGACTCTTTCCACTCCCATTCATACTTACTGGAAACTTAGATTATGCAAGCCACAGGCACAAAAATAGTATATATAGGTGAGCACTGCACAAGAAGTCATCACATCTCCTCACAAAGTGCTCACAGCACTACCGTCTCATGCTCTCTTTTTCTTGTTTCTTCCTTCTTCATACAAGCAACCTGTCAACCATTCCCTATCGAATCAACAGGAAGTTCATCTCTAAGGACACCTATCATGCCCACCAACTCTGACTACAAAACGAAAATATGCCCAGAGACCCAAAGGATACAGCCAAGGTCAATGAGACCACATGCACACTTATTGAGTCCATCACAGCTGGGATCCAAAAAAATGGTGATGGACCAAATTGAGGCTAAACTCGCCTCTCTCTCTTTGACCACATCATTGTTGTTGCAATCACATCAGCTGGTGCTGATACACCGTCTGTGTAGACACCCTCTAAAATTCGTGAATCTATTTGTAAAGGTTGCGAATCGACGTAGATAATTAAAGAGATCTTCTTGAAGGGAGGGAAATATAAGAGTTGGAGTTATCCCTGACTGTCAACTAAGCAGACACCCTAGAGAACAAAAGAACATTGAGTAAGACGGTTCTGCAATGACACTTTAAGTTTTCAAAGGTCTTGCAAACATATCCAAAACGCAGTCATACCATTCAAAGTCTAACCAGCATTCCTGACCTGGCAAGGTACAATGCTGGAGGGAGTTGTGCACATTATAAGGGAATTCACCCTGACAACCGCTAAGCAGAAGGCTTCACAAAGCAGCCGGTGGCTTCAAGAATTGATGAGCAATCCGCTGATACAACCATGTTTGCTTTTTGCGAATAAATACCCACTTTATTGAATATATTGTTCACAATTCAATTAACGGTCGTGTCTATTTAATCTCTACACTACGAAACCCTTCCAGTATTGAGATAACTTGCACGGTGCAAAGGATAATTTAAGAGTACACTACTCTTGGGTTCACAAGAGTTGGAGTCTACTCAAGGACTGCCAACTTAGAGGCATGCACGCCGGTATACCCGAGATTAGGGTTTAGTAAGCTAGCCAGTTGGCACCACTTCAGATTAAATGGCCTACCCTGCAGCTGAACAGCTCAATTTCACTATGAAAGCTATAGAGGGGGTTTTCTAGGCACTAAAGGTACCTACCCTCTTGCGCAGCCTCACATTAATTGAGTATATTCAGTGCTAGAGCAGTGGGGCGAGTCCCTAAGCATAGAAAGAGATGCACAGCAGGGTTTTGGCACATCAAGCGGCATGATGGATGGCGTGGCATGAGAAAGGAGCTCAAAGTACTCTGAAAGGAAGGTTGTTCACGGAAAGAGATAACCCAGAGGGTGGTCACAAGGGATTTGCCAAGGTAAATCTATTCAATTGATGGAGGTCCAACTCCTCCTCACATGGCTTGAGCAAAGGCACACCAAGGCGGCAGTTGGAATAACCATAGGGCGGCCACCCTCGATCAACTTCGGCATCCTGCTTGGCATACCAGAAAAGGCAACAGGAATCTATTAATAGTCACAGCGTGAGCGTAGGAGTGGCACAGCAGCACCTTGGCATATCCAATACCCTCCTTTTTATCTCTTTATCTCTCTCTCTAGCTGGGGCCTGGACTCTATTTATTTATACATCTCGTGCACACCTATTTACCATGTTCCGGTGATTGCACGGCTCCAGATAGTATATATATTGGACTCTCTTAGCATAGTTTTTCCCTAGAGAATTACTGCTGTTTTATTTGTGTTTACTTTGTGTTTGCAATCGACTGGTTTTGTGACTTGTATCTTGCGTGGCATGATACTAAGTAAAGGAAAGATCAAAGCTATAAAGATATAACCCTATGGGTTAACTGTGTGATTATCGAGTACTCCTTGATTACTTGGAATTAGTGTGCACAAGAGAGAGAACTTGTAAATTCTTGATACTCTGCACTACCCCCCATACTCACACCCCTGATTTCAGTGCGGCACAACTATGAAAGGTCTATACATACTACTTACCTCACATGGCTCAACTTGGAGTTGGTGTTAGGCATTAGGTTGTGTGTTAGTAGTCTCACCGTTCTTGATCTCTTCACTGCTAAGTCAATAAGCCTTGACATGACCAGAATTGGAAGGAACAGAAGCAGTGATCAATGTTGGACAGCTAATCCAAAGTTTGTCAACCTGCTCGGAGAACCGGAAAGCACAACTAAAGCTTATGTGGTCATCTACCTGAAGCTCAGTCAGCCTGTCCACAGCCAAGAGAAAGAAAAGAGTCAGCAGAGTAGTGAAGCAGTGTGGCTTGGTGGGGCCAAGCACCCAAAACTCGGATCAATTCATTGGATTAGGCTCACAAATGGAAGGGTGTGCTCTCCAGGAGCAATCCTTGGTGAATATCCATTTGGACTCGACAACAGCCACATCCAGAACAGGTTTGCAAAGGGCCTGGGCTGTGTTCTAAGGTTTGGGACTCAACTCTCAGCCTTCGATACCCTCATGTGATTGTGTTTCTTATCTCTCTCTGTCTCTGTCATCTGTTTGTTCTTCTGTCTGTTTGCCAAACAATAAATACACATATATATGTCTCTGTTTTATCTGTATTAGCATCAGCGGGTAGCTAGCGTTTGTATTTTGCGTTGGGACCATGTTCCCAGGAATCTACAAGAGCCATCTGTTATTGAGAAAAGAGTGTTTAAGTTTGTGAAGTCAATCAGAGTCATGTTGCTTGTGTTTTATTGAATTGCTCTTGCGTTAAGGTTGCTCGAGGCCATGTCCTCTGTTTGCAAAGTTATCCGTTGATACAGCGCTTGTCTGCATACCCTTAGAAAAATCGCCAATTAATAGAACTTTTCTTTGGAAGACCTTCTGAATTAAAGTACTAAGTAACAATAACAACTTATAGAACTTAGCATGTCTTCTGAACATTGCAAAACCAAGAGTCGGAGCGGTTCCTGGCTTCGGACTTAGCAGCTCTCAAGGATCTGGCTCAGCGACCCAAGTACGACGGTTCAGCAGTGGTGCTTTAAATTAGGAAGGCCCTGCAAACGTATCCAAAGGGTAGAGAAATAATTCGGAACCATAACTGCGTGCCCGACCTGGCGAGGTACGGTGTAGGAAGGGAGTCTGCACACTAAAGGAATATTTGCCCTGACATTCACTAAGCGGAAAGTGTAACATTACTCTGTGGCTTCGAGGACGTGATGGCAAATCTGTTAAGTCAAATAAACCTGACAGTTGCTGGATTCGGAAGAATGAGCAGCTCGGATGAAGGCTTCTGAAGAGCCAACTCAAGGTGTGAACTGATCCGGGGTAGAAACTGGACCCTTGGTTGTCTTCAGAACCCAAGATAGATTTTGGTCTTGTGAGCTGATGTTGATAGCGAGGAAAGCATGGAGTGCGGAAGAATGCGGAATGCCTAGAGTCAGGGCAATGACGTGATGAAAGCTTGGGAGAGGTGCCCAGCCAACCGGATAGACGGAAGTAGGGTCGGGAACAAAGGTACTTACCTCCGAACCTATTCCAAACTATCGAAGCATGTGGAGATACTGGAGTGCTGTTTTGGCAAAGGTTCTGAACGTGTCTAGGCGCAAGTCTGGGAGAGTTGAGACCTCATTCTGGAGCCTGGATACCCTCATATGATTATTTCTTTTCGGACTGGTCGATTTCATGTGCTTATATCTCTGTTTGTCTTGGATGTGTCTGCCAAACTTATCTACAGTATTTAATCTTGGACTTTAAGTAACTAAATCTACATAGCGGGTAGCTAGCATTGTATTTTGTGTCTGGGTCTGTGTTACCCACCAAATCTACGAGAGCCTTTCTGTTATCTTTTGCGTGTTTAAGTTCAGAAGTCGTTTGGAGGCCGTGTCCTCATTGCGTTGTCAAAGTTAAATTGTGTTGAGACCGTGTTCTCACTTCTGAAGTCGAATCCATGTACCATCAAAGTCTGTTGTCTACAAATTTTAGCTTCCAAAGCAATAACACCAAATCTGGTTGAGCCTTAGCTCCCCCCTTGAACTTGCGATTGCAAAGTTTACGTTCTGAAGCCTTAGTCCAATTTGACTTAGAGCTTTTCACTATACCCTTGCCCGCCTCTTATCTTCAGAAGATACTTGGTGTGTTTGTTTTGTGTGTGTGTTGGTGTTAGAGTTTGGTTCTTTGTCTTGTTGTGGTTTGAGCCTTAGAACGTGACCTGCGCATCACCGGTACATCTGAAACACCTTATCTTGATCATCCTTTTCCCCATGTCAAGGAGGCTACCATCAACTGGAAGGCAGGTATACTGCCTACACTAAGCTTAACAACAAGAGGAGTTGAGTTGATGAATCTCTGTCGTCATCTGTCGCTGATGAATGCTCAGTGCACTCTTGAAGCCCATGGGCATCACCACCCATTCAAATGCTCCAACTGGCATATTCATCACAAACAAATGGCAATTGTCTGGATGAACGCAAGTCTGGAAAAACGAGTTCATCATATCAAACTTGCACCAAAAACGTGCTCTACTACAATCCGAAAATATATCCGGAATATTTGGCAGTGGGTATGAATCAGGTACAACATTGTCATTGAGTTTCCAGTAGTCCACTACCAGACAGGGATCAGCATTTGGATCAGATTTTGGCACCAAGAACGCAGGAGACGAATGCTGAGAGGCAGAGGAAACTATACAGTGAGCAGCGACATGCTCATTAATCAGCTTAGTCTATGCCTGCCTGTACTTACGAGGCAAGGGATAAGAATGAGAATCCAACTTCACATCTGTGTCCTTCAACCGAATGTGACAGAAGTCATGCTCTGGCAGTGCATCAATGTGAGGAACAGGTCCAAAGACATTGGCATACTCAGCCTTTATCTCTGTGGTAAGCTTGTCCATCTCCACCTGTTTGTTGAGGTCCGCAATTCTGGCTGCCATAGCAGCAACAATACCTTTCTGAAGGTCAGGAAATACCCTCCCCCCATCCATCTGACGAGGGGCCAATGCCAGGTTGCATTTCCATAAGGTTGCTTCTAGTTCACATAGCATGTCACAGAAATTACACTTTAATTTGCAAAGTGTCAAACGAGTGACAGGCTTCAGATGGGTGGTCCTGCCAAACTGAGCTGTCGTCAGGTTCAAGAGATCCAACCCTGTATTCTTTACACACGCAGTTCGCTTCTCAAAGTCCATAACAATATGATTCGAGGTGAGCCATGGCAAGCCTGATATTACATCACAGTTATCTATCAGACTAGGCACTACTACAGCAGTACAGGAATGCAAGGACCACTGATTGTCCACTGAAGACAACACCAAAGAAACACCGGAGCAATAAACAATCTTTTTTCTTTTCTCAATGATACACCGTCTGTGTAGACGCCCTCTAAAATTTGCGAATCTATTTGTAAAGTTCGCGAATTGCCTCATCCTAAGTCACCTGCACCCTTTCTCCTGATGTCAACAGTTGGTCTGGTCATTCCTTTGACTCAGGACTCAAGCCACTTCAGTTCCTCGCACTGCATCAGAGTTTATCACAGCCACCCAGCCGTGCCACTAGCCATGGACTTTGTTTTTTTCAAAGATGCCCTGAGCCGCTCTAGCACTTGTACTCAATTAATGTGGAGCCACCTGATTTCTAGACACCCTGGTTGTGCCGCCTGAGTGCCCTGGCAGTGCGTGTAAAAGGTATAAGACTTTCTGAGGTTGCTTGAGTCAAGCCGCCTGACTTTTAGCACAGCATCAACTAAAGTAGCCTCTCCAGTCAGGGTATAATACAACTGGGGCAGCTTCAAACTGACAGCCTTGAGTAGCTTCAGCTCTCATGTCCCTAGAGCAGATAGTACTAGCTCTCTTTTCCTTCTCAAGCCATGTGAACCTTTAGCAATAGCATAGTCTTTTCTTGTACTTAGAGAGTCAGACCACATCAACTTTGTAGTTTATTATCACGAAAATTGAACTATCAATCACTAAAACAGACACAGTTGTATCATTGGGTCACCTGCTTGTCCACTTACCTCGATCAAGGCAGAGATAAAGTTGACCAAGTTTGGGGAAACGGTTGAGCTTTACAGACGGCCAAGTATGATTCATCAGGGATCCCAGTTACAGTTCAGGAGAGGGCACACAAAAACGAAATAACAGAGTTTCAATGTGTCTGATGTTCACTGTGGCTTCAAATCTGGAAGGCATGCCAATAATGAGAACGCCTCAAGACAATTGCCAGAGTTAGCGATTGTAAGGTGGCAAAGATATGAAATTTGCTTCGATTACAGAAATAGGGACTTCCGGCGGCATGGAGAGCAAGAGAATCATCCTAGACCAAAGGTCGGGTCTTGATCGTTATGTGGGTTAGCTTTGAGACGTGGTTGAACTGTGCAACTTGACGGTGAGGCTGGAATCCCAAACATAAGACTAAGGTAACCAGATATGATTTTTGGGTTTGCCATCGAGCCGAAAAAAGAACACCGCCAAGCAGAAGAGAGAAAGACTGTTGAAGTAGAGACAGGGTCAAGTCTGACGGAAGCAGAGGAAAAGTCTGGATCAAGTGGTCGGTGGGAGATCGAAGTCACCTGCTGAGGCAAGAATGACCATCATCTGCCTTTTCATTCAGATCTCCCATGTTGATGATAGCCAACAAGCGAACACAACAACCTAGCGCCATGTCTTCGTGCAGAACCTCTCGCAGTACTGCTACGCTCTTCGAGCTAAGAACCGTGACTCTGCGGAAGAACTGCTCCCGAGTCCGCTGGTAACAAAGCCGGGTGATTAAGCCGAGTTGCATGGGCCTTGGTGTAGCACGCGTCATTGACGACGAGGCTGACAATCTCCAAAGATTAAATAGTTGGGCTGTCACCATCAAGTGCGGATGATGGTCAGTGTCAATGGGGCGCGACGGACGTGTGAACGCGTTATTTGTTCCAGACCAAACAGATCATATGGTCCGTGCGCATCCCGCCAATATATAAGCTGGTGCCCAGCATCCAGAATCCTTACCACTCTGGCCTTTTGGCTTAGATCAAGTGTAGTATCTGTTCTTAATAGTTTAACCACTATTATGAGGTCACCGACCTCATTTTTGGTTATCTAATTTTTGCCGCCCCAGCTCTTCCGGGCTCTGCTTGCAACCCGAGGACACGATGACCTCGCTACTGCAGTACCAGCTTGTGTCGTCAGGGGATCTTTTCCCCCTGGGTCCTCCTTTCCGGATTACTCTCTTTGCTGGAAGTTCTATAGCGCATCTTGTTGATGTTGCAGGGGATTTCAGCAAAAAGATGTGTCTGTGTGGGGGTTTTTGAAGCCCGGATCCAAGAGGTAAGAGCGGGAAGGGGGTCCACTGGTCATGCTCTCTGGAATATTTGGCTTTCTTTGCAACTTGAAGTGTTCGAAGCTGATATCACTTATACGTCCGCTAGGATTCTCCTCCACCGCGCACCTGCTTTACTCACCCGGCATTCGATCTCCCGACTATCTTTCATACCGTCCAATATAGAGGAACATTCTTCCTCTCATTTATAAGTCACCGCGCTACACGTGCAGGTTTCTAATCGCGAGTTCGCCATAATCACGCTGCTCGCGGCATGACGACCGACGATGAAAAACCTTTATAACCGGTTCCGGTCAGAATCCCAACGGAACCAAACTCCCTCTCACCTTTACCACCACCCTCACCCCAGAACGTGCTACAGCCACTAGCTAGCCATGGCCGCCATTAAGGTTGGAGATACCATTCCAGAGGGAACCTTCAAATACATTCCTTGGTCTGAAGCTTTGGAAGACAACGTATGTTGCCATCTGGATTCTCTTTACGACGAGGTGACCATTTCCGATATCTTGTTTCAAAATTAGCTCGTCTGTGGTGCTCGTGAGTGAATTTTCTCGTTCGCACAATTCTCTACAGTTCGGTGACGCCATGAACCTACAGCCATCGAGCTCTCGACCAACGAGTGGAAAGGAAAGAAGGTTGTTTTGTTCTCCGTTCCCGGAGCCTTCACTGTACGTGTTATTACACACGTTTTTACTCGTCCTTCCTTCCTTAACGCTCGGGGTTATTCAGCCGACTTGCCACACGAACCACCTCCCGCCCTACCTCGAGAAATTCGACCAATTCAAGGCCAAAGGGGTCGACGCCATTGCCGTCCTCGCGGCCAACGACCCATTCGTGATGAGCGGGTGGGCCCGTTTTGAGGGTCTCAAGGATAAGGTTCGTCCGTTCAAATGGCCCTACCCCAAATTTACCCTTCCCCATCGTACCGCTTAATTTCGCAAACGCCGATATCCGATAGCCTCATTCCCTGAAATTCGTTGCTTACCCTGAATCTTCCTAGATCATCGCTTTGTCAGATAATGGCGCACAATGGTCGAAGAAGCTCGGCCTCGATAAGGATCTCACAGCTAACGGTTTGGGGATTCGAACCAGCCGGTATGCCCTGATCCTGGAGGACAACGTTGTCAAATACGTCGGGGTAAGCACCTTTCCGACCTTCCCTTGGAAGAAAGAAAGGTGAACTAATTCTGGAGACAGATTGAAACTGAACGCGGTGTTACGGTCTCTGGAGCTGATGCAGTCCTCGCCCACTTGTAAATTCAGAAGCACGCTACTAGAAGGATGGAGGTATGAAAATTGTAGATGCGATTGCGAAGTGTATGTAGAACTAGACAGAGGAGACATAAATTAAACGGCGTCACGANNAAATCCTTGATCGTCGTCAAAACTGTACCACGAAAAGAAAAGCGAAAAGAGTAATGTACAGACAGGGATAGATAGAAGTACACCCAGTCCTAAGCCCATGGATTATGTTCAGAAGATCCCGGTATATCCTCAAACTTGTACGCCTCCACTCTAGCATGCATTGGAGGAGGCTCTGCCGTCACCACCACTGCCTCCTCAGGAGACCGACTAACAGTGTCCCAAGGTGACGATACGTGACTGTGCTCCCTCTCCTCGCTCCCATCGTCGTCGCCATCGTCTCCGATAGTGTGGATGATTTTCTCAGCAGCATCAACTCTCCTTCTATCATGATGACTTGGATCTTCGACTTCGACTTCTCCCTTGACTTTGTGTCCATCGGATGCTTCGGCTTCGAACCCTCTTCGATAGACCTTCCTGAGCCCAGGTGCTCGAGAGGCAGGCTCGGCTTTCCGGCGGTCCATCGCGCGTTCTTCTGTTGCATGGGGATCCTCAACTACGAGGTCGACCGCGTCGGGAGGTAATGGCGAAGAGCGCGAGTTGGATCGGGAACCGAGCGCAGGCGGTGACCGTAGTTTGCTACTACTACTCCCAGCCGACGACGACGAATCCGCTCTGTTCAAAGCAGACGAACGCATGCGTGGACTGGGACGTGAGGATGACGACGAGGCTGCGGAAGCTTGATTCTTCTTCGTCCATTTCAACGCTACACCACCCTCCCGCGACGTCAACGCTGCAGCCCGTTCCTCCCGCTCCTGATCATGGTCGATGACCCGCGAACCGGGTACTTCACGAATCTCGTCTGATGATTGGATTGTAGGGCGTGGTGGTTGGCTGGTACCGACTGCGCCGTAGCCCTGCCATGCGGGGGCATCACGACTGCGGATCGCTTCCTGACCTTTCGCCCCACGGATAGGCGAGAACCACGCCCCTCGCTCGTCCCGCAATACCCGCTCCTCCTCAACCCACATCGTCCTCCTCGCACTTTCAGTGCTGACATCGATACAAGGGTAGTTGTAGTCTCCGAACAAGTAGCGTTTGCTGTGGTCGAACAGCTCCTCATCCGCCTCGTCGATATCGCCAAACGGCAAATCGTATCCGTCCTCGACTTCGGGGTCTCCCCAGAACGACGGCTCGTCGTCCCTGTCTTGCATCATGTCGGGTGCC
Source organism: Candolleomyces eurysporus (assembly GCA_027579435.1). Taxonomy (NCBI): domain Eukaryota; kingdom Fungi; phylum Basidiomycota; class Agaricomycetes; order Agaricales; family Psathyrellaceae; genus Candolleomyces; species Candolleomyces eurysporus. The sequence continues at coordinate 29,470 of JANBPK010000823.1, read as the reverse complement.
AAATGGACGACGCTCTGCGCTTGACGCGAGAGCAGAGGCGCGTGGACGCTCTCTTGGTCTGGTGCGATCTTGGAGACGGCCTGGCCTAATAACCCCGAATCCCGGTTCGTGTCGGCTTTGGGTAGCCAATACTTCTTCTGTCCTCCTCGACTGTACCGCAGTCCGGCGCGCATACGACGGTCTCGACCGACGCCTTGGTGCATCAGCCCCTCTGCGGGTTCGAATTCGCGGTAATCCATGCCTTCGCCCCGGAGTGTGGCTTTGGAGTCTTCTACGACGTCCTTCAGCCCAAAGGCGTCCCGGAACCCGTAGTAGAACGGCATACGCGCGACGAAAGTATGGTGAGGGTCGATGTAGTCCTTGTACGAAAATGCGAACATGTGTGCAAAAGCGAACAGGGGCATCTCGACGCAGATGAAGAGGTTGTTCCACCCTGTCGAGACGTGCTCCGGGTCGGTGTAGGGTCCGAGCTTCGTGATGACGTTGGCGGCGACGAGGATGCTTATCCCGACGGATTGCCAGAACGAGAAGAAGAGGATGCCTTTGACGCATAGGAATTTGGGTACGGGGCGGAAGGGTTTGAGGTCGTCGCTTACACATGCCCAGAACATGGCTAGGCAGTATAGGCTCGTGCAGATGCTGAGGTTGTAGATGATGGAAATGTAGAGGTAGCCGGAGTTGGCGCGGAAGTCGCCTTCGTTGTATTTCCCGCAGGCTTTGGTAATTAGGGTCGCTGCGGCGAGCAAAGGTTTAATCTGCACGTATTCTGCGATGCAATCAGCGGCAAGTTTACCCAAGATTATAGGAACACGTACGAAGGATCCCTCGCTTCAGAAATAAGAACGTGTAAGGGTCGCTGACGTCGATTTCGCTCTTGAATATGTTCAAGGGGAATATGGGTTCCTTGGGTGGTCGTCCATGAAGCATGATGAGGAGAGACCTCTCTCCACCGAGATAGGTCAGCAATAGGACGAAGAAGCAGTAGATGACGAAGGCCTATAGAGCTAAGTTAGCTTCGAACGCGTACTATCAAGGTTTCATACCTCGTATATATCGCGAATAGCGTCAATCACGAATGCGGCTTCAACCGAGTGCAACGAAACCAGCGACGAAATCCCATAGATTGGTACCATGACCATAATCCGTACGACCATTCTAGTTAAATATTTAGACGGTTTTGGAGCTCAAAATGAGACTATACTTACCGTTGCAGGCTCGGCTTTCTGTAATTCTTGAGCTGCAGGTAGATAGACCATGCTGAAACCACTACCGCGACAATTGTGCTGATTCCAGCAAGGAGAATGATAGGTGTGGGTAGCTTGGAACCTTCGGTGAGATTCATGGTCGTAAATCAACCTTTCATGTCGAGCGCTGCGTTGGGCAGCGATGAGAATTAGTAGAGAGCACCGCAGCCCACAATGACGACGGTCCCCGGGCGGAGTTTCAAATCGATGGCAGGACTGTCAGTCTTGGAAAGTAATATCGCCAAACAAAAGAAAAGGCTGGGCAATTAATCACAATATTCAGCTGAAATCTTTCGGGCACTATCCACCTACCTTCACCGGCAGAACGTTGACGAATCTGCATGAGACTCTCTCTGACCTTCTCCTAGTTGACCCGAAGGAAGGCCGAATGGAAAGCCAGTAAAAAANCCACTGCTGCAAGGGCATCTATCTATTGTTTCAGGTGCAATTGACGTCGGGTATGGACACTAGTAGGTCTTCCAATAAGGGATATAATCTCGTATGTCCTGTGGACCGCCCAGCATGCGAGAACCTGATGCCTAGATGCTCATGAAGTGGAGTAGGTTGTATTTCTCCATGATGGAGTCTGCCGGATGATTATCATCCGCGTTTGCTTCGACCTTTCAATCCGGGAAGCAAGGCCACTTAGGCAGCAGCCTCAGGTTGCACGCTAGTGACTAGGCGGCGATAAATCCAAGCGGTATCAGAGGCGAGAAATTTCACTTACACCTTAAAGGAGCAGAAGGCTGCTGTTCTCCCTGAACATGCGCCTTCAATCACGTCCACGATGAGTAAGTCCCGCATTCGCCATCTTCGCATATGTGAAAATTAATTTCCTGAAATACAGCACTGAATATATACTATGGTGATTGATCACGATTCAGCCCGGCCTTCCGCTTCACATCAGTCAAACGATTTCAGGCCCGTAACGGGATCTGGATTTTGCAGTACCAATGCATCAATATCTCCGAAACCAGCCCAGTTCTTGACGGCAAACATCTGATGATGAGTGAAGTCACTCTCTTGTAAGTATCTGCGAATAGGAAGATCATGCACGCGGCGTAATGCATAAAAGCCCACCCCTTCGATTGGAGCCAGAGCCAAGTGCCACCTCCAAAGGTGCCAAGCGTCCGACTAGTCTCTCGCACTGTCGCCGTCATGTAGGTAGCCACTTGCTTCTCCATGCTAGTTGAGCTCACGAACCATTGGCTAGGTCTCTGCCCCTCGTTCGCATCGTTGCTTCAACCAATGCTGAGGACTACACTATTATCGAGATCACAGGGGCGTCGAGTGGTTCGCGTATACGCGAGCTGATGCTGGCAAAGGTGGGTCCCCTACCCCTTCGACAACGATGGGAAATTCTCTGACCTCCTGATAGTTGCAGATACCAGTCGACAGCAGGCGGAACTTCTTCATATACCCGTCTGAAATCGGATCTTATGCCCTGGGTACCGCCCTGACCGACCGACAATTGTATTCGCTCTGTTGCGAGCACGGCGATCCTACAGGTTCCTTGAAGTTCTTTGTGTCAACATCTCCCAACAGTCCACCAAGCCAGAATGACCCCGGTTATCTGTCCGAACGATACCGGTGAGCAGGATCGGCCAAGCAGAATCCAACAGCTTGTTCACATCTCTTCTACTTAGCAATTCCTCGTAACGAACCAACCATGATTAATTCCCCTGCCACCACCATCACTGGATACCCTTCTCTTCTTGCCTATTGCTTCCATCCGCATCGCTTTCCATCCATCTTCTACCTCGACCTTTTGGGTTATCGTGCAAATCATAACACCGCTGTATATCAGACTTGCGCCAAACGGCGTTGTAGCAATAACAAGATGGCATACCAATTCAGACCTCAAGGCCTCACGGGCCTTAGCAAACTCCAATCCGCTGCACACGCCACATTGTTCTTTGTCTAAAAATCTCGTCACAAGAACCCTATTTCTCCGCATGACATAGATGAACCAGGTGCTCTCTTCGACGACATGCGAAAGATGCTGGAAGAAGGCCCCTACCGTGAATCGTTTTCTCCCAGCGAAATGGACCCCCAATTCAAACCTGAACGGCCTTGCATGCCCATCGCGCTCGAATACGCGATCCAAATCTCATTTAAACACAGCCTTCCGGTATCCACTTCTGTTTTCAGGATCTTTCATTCGCCCCTTACCTTAGGCGGACCTGGACTCTCCAAACAACCCGTCTCATCTTATCAAACACCGCGCGAGAACTCGCCTAAAATCATCTTTCTATGGCGAGCGGATCACGTACGGATCAGGCAGAAACGAAAGCGTGTGTGATTTAAGGAGAACTCTGAAACACGAAACGAAATCCAAACCCATCTTGTAAGGGTAAGTTAAGCTCCTTCCAGTGAAGCGTGACCGAATAATCACCCTCGCTGCATTTCTGGAAGGAGTAATGGGAACCATGGCGGTTTTTTCTCTATCTCCATGTTCGGCTTTTTCTTGTCATTCATTTCGCCACCATCTCATTCTATCCTTTCCCGGGAATCTTAATCACAGGATGGTATGGCAAGGATCCACGACAAGGCGCAGATAATGTCAAGGTGGCCTATCTAACAGAAAGGTACCATCGAACTTTGACCCTGCGTGTTTTTATGACTCAATGACAAGGTGACAACGATGTGCACTGGTTTTCAATCTTTTTGTTCGATCGTCTTACCGCTATAGCGGTTCCAGCGGACTATCTAGGTCCACGAGCTTGTGTACTTGGAGGAGCCTACTTTATGCCGTCATGTGCATGCCAACTTCACGTACGGTATTTTTGCTTCATGGAACTATCTAATCTTACCCTAATACCTCAAGGCGGTCGAAGTCGCGGTCCATTTCGGACCCTCTGTCGGGATTACTCTTATCTGCTAGTCAATAGGTCCAGAGTGATAGAACGCACTCATTCTAGCGCCTAATATCCCATTCAATCTCTCTGTATATGGTCAAAAGACCTACCCTCGTCTGGAGCACACACCATCAGAAAGAGCGCTCGGGCTTCTTTCCAACTCCCGATCTTCCCCTTCTTCGAATATCAAATATTTGAATGGATATCTCGAAGCCGTACCACAATAAGGTTAAGACCCGAAGTTTCGTCGGCCCTATTCCAGGGTTATCAACCTTCATCTTCTGATATCCCTCCTTAGTTCTAACTTCTCGGGAGCTTGCTTTGAGCGCCTTGGTCCAGTACACTGGGCCTGGCCTCTGTGGCGCAAGCGCTAAACGTGGGCCGCTTATCACCGGCAGGCACCGAAGGCTGGGTCAACCTTGGCAAGTGCACATGTGCAGCCATTCATATTAGTGAAGTCTGGTTCATGCGTGACCACTGAATAGCCTTCCCGAGAGCTTGTGAGTGATGTAACCTTGTGAAGTTGTGAAACGAGACTCTGGCTCCGATGGGGAGGGGAGGATCCAGGTATATGCGCATCCAGCAGTATGTCCGAGTCTTTCCCCCACCCAAGGATCAGGTCATCAAGAGTTCGTGTGGCAGAGTTCGCCGCTCGAAAAAAGTGCTTCGCAAAGATGAACTCTCTGAGTGAAGAACATTTAGGCTGCAAACGTGTCAGGTAATAGACAGAGCATGCGCCACAAACCGGTGCAGTTGCATGTGCACAGCTGAATTTTACCGTTTCACTGGGCATCTAGCTGAAGCGTATGAAGAAATCTTCATGCACCGATGGAGCTGCTCGCCCCCCGAATCAAGTTTTTCCGCGCGCGAGCGGACAGACGTGCGCCGCAAAACCAGGACGTTTCCCCGAGGGTATACGCCAACCCAGGTCGCCCACTGTATGCACACAGTTTCGCCTTCTTTCAATTACCGTTTCCACCGGCATATTATACTCAGAGTGACGACCATGATCAGATAGAAATCTTGCACGCGACTCCTCAGCCCCAAGCGCATCGTCGGTCATTGTCCAAAATCCACAACGAAAAANTAATCCATATCCAAGAATAAATGTTACAAATACGTTATGTTAAAAAATTGTACGAGTGTCAGATAACCGAAGAAGAACCCGACGAAACCCTCGAAGGGAGCACCCCCCACGACGGATAAAATCAAGCACGAGTCTTACATATAGCTAACTTATTTACTTACTCACAGCAGTAGTACTACCACCACCCACGGCTAACCAAGATCGGACATACACAGGCCCACACCGTTATCATCATCATCACCGATCCAGGGAGATTGACCGAAGAAGGTGCACCGGACCCGTTCGATATAGTGCCGTCAGTTGGCCTCGACGCACTGGTGCCGTCACTTCTTGAGGTACCCGAGGGTGCGGGAGCCGATAACACTGTGTTCGCAGAAACCCACACCACAAGGGGGAGAGAGATGGACAAAAGGAGCATAGGTGAACGCGGGTGAAGAGAACACAAAAAAGAAAAAAAAGAGCCCNGTCAGTCAGTAAATGATCCATATTGCGGAGATGACGATAGAGAATGACGGTACGATGATGATATAGAGGGGGTTTAACGTACTTGGGAATTCGTCAAACCTAGCAGCGCTAGCTTGGGCAGACTGCATCAGATCGTTGGCGTTGGGAGGTACAGTGCTCAAGAAACCCATCCGCGGAGGATCCATAGAAGGATAGGTGATATTTCCAAAGTGGTACGCCGACAGCACACTATTGATGATCATGGTCGATGACGTTGAGGATGGGGGTGATAATCAGAAAATCCACGAAAACAGAAGAAAGAGGGAGTGAGAGACGTCCATTGTGGTAGCGGTGGTTGATGTCGATGCCGATGTTGGTTGACCCCATGATGATAATCAGAAAATCCGTAATACCATAACGGGGGAGAGGAGAGAGCGAGAGGAAGAAGAAGAGACGTCATGTCAATCAACCAGTCAGTAATTATAGCTAGAATCAGATCCAGAAAGAAAATCAGAAACCCACCTCTTAAGGAACGGAACCCCCAAACTCCAGCCAAACAAGTATCCACCAGGGGTCGGCGGGTCCGTCGCCACCACAGTAGACCCACATGTGTCAACGTCGCCCTCGAAGAGTTGAGTTGCAAAGTCCCGAGGATCGACAGGGAAGAGCTGTCCGCCAATCCTAAATGCCAAAGAGTGCGGCTCGCTGCAGCGGAATCGGCCTCTCGGAGAGGATGCATCGCGACCCCCGCTTAGTCTGCTGTAGATAAATTGGACTACGTCTTCTGGGCCGCGGACGAGAGAGTTGCCCTACAATATATGGAGATAAGTGAAGAGTTGGATGAGATGAATGAGCAAAAAAGGGAAAAGAAGAGGGAGTCAGAGAATGGCAACGCACGGTATCGACAAGAGCAGATAGTTGGATTTCGGAGGACGAGAGGTTGGAACGTGGAAGTACCTCTCCGTCGAGGTATACTTCGTCAATAAGGATCTCCCATGCGATTGGGTAGGACTGTTATGATGGCCCTTCCATCAATACCAAGTTCAAAATATAATTGAGGAAAGCAGACGAGCGTACCTCGCGCGAACCCGGAGGTGAAGGCAGCCCACCGTCTTCATAACTATAATTCCTCACAGGAACCCACGTCATATCCGTAACCGAGCGATTAGGAGGCATCTCTCCGATGGTCAAGAGCCCAAGGTTGCCTCCGACGTCCATGGTATTCCGCTGAAGGGTAACGGTGAATAGAGGCAGTGCTAATTGCGAGTCCACCACGAGACGGGGCAGGAACGGACCCAGTCGGCTGAAAGACGCCAGCAGGTTGAGCATCCCTACTGCAATCTGCCTCTTGCGCGACCCTGCCTCTGACAGAATGTTGGGTAAGGATGAGGGGAACCGAGATGCAAAGTGGTGGAGGTCGGGGAAATGGGCGCTTCCGTACTTGACGCTGCCGTGCGTAGTGCTTTCTGCTTCACCTCGTCTTCCGATGGCGTTCGAGGGTGTGGCATCCCGGAGTTCCCTGGTGAACGTGTCTCTCCAGATTACGCTATAGCAAAGTTATGAGCCAGCAAGCGCTAATTTGGAGATGATGACTGACCTGTTAACGGGGAAACCAAGCCCAAAAATACCCGCAGATCCAGTCCGACTGATGCTGGTGTTGGTACGGTTGATTGCAGCGAAATGCTGTTCGGTCAGCTGGATTCCTGCCAGGTTCACGGTATCTTTGCCAATTTCGCCGAAGGCGCTGGTACCAGATGTCGAATCACCGTAGAAAAGCTGGGCGTCAATGCCTTCGGGCTGGAACGAGGCTTTGGGGTATAAAGGCACATTCCGCCCACAGCCAGAGCTGCAAGAATCCGACATGACCCAAAGGTCGGATGATCCAGTATCTGCCTCCCACATAAGTAGCTGCAGACGGAGAATATGAGGGACAGCTCACCAAGGATTAGTGGCGTTGTTACCCCGCCAACGGTCAGAAGCACGCTGTAAGCACTATATGCACCCGTCAGGATCGTTCTACAGCGATCCAAGACTACAACACGACTCACACATCGAAATAGTCCCCCAAGCCAATAGCCCCGGTCCTCCCTTGCCGCCGTTGCAGCCCTCCTCCCGGTGCCTCGCGACGCACGATGGGCAAATGGACCCCTCCAGCCGTCCTCTTCGTGAATCTTCTCGCGATCTCATCCAGAGACAGCGGTTCACCGGACCTCTTGTCCCATACGTTCCATGTCAGGTCGTCGCTGCTCGCCGGGGTGGGTGTTGCACTCGCAAAGATGGACGAAAGCAGAATTGAGATGCCGAATGTCAGTGCCGGCCAGCAGGGCATGACTTTTTGAGGTTCCCCTTTGATTCAACGAGCGTAATATTCTGCCCCCTGCTGCTGGTATATGTTTCCAAGAGCGCCAGGCTAAGAGACTATAAGGATAAGGGAGAGTGAAAAGGGGAGAACGGGGAAGATAAAGTGTGAGAGCTGCGGGCAAGCCGTTTTCAACACGCCAAGCAGCTTAGGTTGCCGTTGTCCTGTGCGGAGGCTTTACACATTGCCCTTGATGGTTGAATGTATCTGGTTCTGGATGGGAGGAATGGTCTTGAATCGTTCTTGTGTTCCCTTGGCTGCCTCGAGCTCGACGTTCTTTCGACCAACCAGTAGATCCGGTGACCTTTCTCGTCTCTTAGGCTGATCACACTCGCAGGAACAAGGTTTCTAGGACAAAATTAGGTGGGCCCAGAGAACTCAAAAAACATAAGTAGTAGCAACTACATCGCCAACGAACGCAGAAGACATCGGAGACCATCGGATAGTAGGGTAAAGTGTACAGCCAGTAACACTAATAAGTAGGAACGTGCAACAAGGAGACGACTGCGGATCGTCTCAATTCAGAGTCAATAGTCCGAATCATATCCCAACGGGTCATCAGACCCCGAATCCGACGCCGGCCCCGGCCCTACAGGTGGGATAATCGCAGGATGCGGAGGCATCATCACCGCAGGTATCATGGGCGGGGAGTACGAGTAGTCCCTCACCGTCGTCCCCGGTCCACTAGTATCCGGGTCCTCATCATAGTAATTCGCCGCATTATACCTCCCCGTGATAACCGGAAGCCATGACACCACCTCCTTCCACAGCCCCGGATGACTAGATTTGACGGGCGTTTCGCGCGCGTATTGGAGGGCTTCAAGATTGTCACGGTCAAGGTCAGAGCTTACAGTGAGGACGAGGGGCGGGGTCAAGATGAGTTGATTCGACGGACGGAACATGAATTATAGTCTACGGATTTAAAGGAAAAAGAGAGGATATTAAAAATAATCCCGCGCACAGGCCTATCGTGCATTGACCACGACATCATCTCCTCTTCATGGGTCGAAGCGCAGGGGTGGACGAGAGATTCTGCCACTCCGTAAAGTGGTAAAGGGCGGAGGGATATAGTTAGAGCGTGGATCTGTGGAAATGGAAGGTGGGGTAACAGGTCGGGTATGTAACAAAGAGTTGGGAAGGTGGTCGACGAGGGGCAACGATTCAGATGGTGTTTCCTCAGGAGATGGGTCAGAGGGGATCTGTGAGGGAGAAACAGAACTGTCAGTAGCTAAGATAGGTAAAGGTAGTATAGGTCTATCAATATCGAAAGTATGAGGGTGAGGAGCCCGAGGATGACGGCGATGGAAACAATGGAGTGATTCGTTATAAGTAGTGGGAATATCAGAGAGAGGAATCCAAGAATCGTCGGAATCGGAAGAATTTTGCCATCGTACGAGATACTCGTAACGATGACCTATTTTACGACAATCAAGAAGTGATGAAATAGATAAGGCAGGATCTTCAGAAAGTTCGAAGAGTTCAGGAGTGGCATGAGTATGAAATTCGGAGGGATCGGAGTAAGGTTCTAAAAGGGACGTATGAAAGACGGGGTGTAAACGAGAAAGATAAGGAGGGAGACGGAGTAAATAAGAATCGTTGCCGATTTCTCGAACAACGGGGTAGGGACCAAGACGACGATGATCGAGTTTAAGCGAAGGACGGGTGGTACGAATGTTACGACGGAGTAACCAAACCAATTGATCTGGCTGGTACTTTGGAGATGGGAGGACGTGACGGTTAAAATATTTTTCTTGTCGTTCTTGAGCGTACTGAAGCTCGGCCTTGAGTTCTTGATGGATCTTATCTAGTCGTTGGGCGAGATCTTCAGCAGCAGGTACGGTGGAGATGTCGGCTATGGTAGGAGAAAAGGTGGGGTGATAGCCGTGATTAGCAAAGAAGGGGGTCTTTTTGGTGGAAGAGTTTTCGGTATTGTTGAAAACGAACTCGGCGAGGGGAAGATAATCGACCCAATCGTCCTGTTGGTAGGAACAATAGGCCCGAAGGTAGGTCTCGAGTGTTTGATTTGTTCGTTCAGTGAGACCGTCGGTACGAGGGTGATAGGCGGTGGAGTGTCGAGTCTTGACATCAAGTCGAGAGGTGAGTGCGATCCAGAAGTTTGAGACAAAAAGGGAGCCGCGATCGGAGACGATAGAGTCGGGAAGTCCATGGTATCGGAAGATGCGATCAACGAAGAGCCATGCGAGGTCAGGCGCAGACATTTCTTCGACGCACGGAATGAAGTGAGCGGCGCGGGTGAGTCGATCGCAAACAACAAAAATGGAGTCGTAGTTAAAGGATTTTGGGAGCTTCACGATGAAATCCATTGATATGGACTTCCATGGACGCTCGGGGATGTCGAGGGGTTTGAGTAAGCCGTAGGGTTTGTGGCGAGGGATCTTGATACGATTACAGACATCACAGGCGGCAACGTAGCGACGGATGTAGGTATAGATTCCAGGCCAACAGTAGTCGCGCATGATGTTGCTGACGGTGAGGGTACGACCAGGATGACCGCCAAGAACGCAATCGTGGCGTTGATAGAGGATCTCGGAACGAAGGGACTTCGGGACGAAAACTCGACCTTTGTAGAAGACGATGTTGTCTTTAGCTGAAAAGTCGGGATCTCCACGAACGACAGCTTCGCGCCACTCGGTATCTTCGTGGAAAGCATGTTGGAAACGTTCGAGTAACTCTGAGTTATCGATGGATAAGGTGGTGATGGCGGAATTGGATACGGATGTGGAAAGGGAAGAAACACGAATAGGGAAGGTAGAGTTTGGAAAGAGAGAAGGAAAAAGTCGTTGAAGGTGGTAAGGAGTGAGAAGCGAGCGGTTTTGTATGGTCAGGACATCATCTCCTCTTCTAGGTTCGAAATCGGGTCGTCGAGAAGGGGAATCAGCGGGATTTCGAGAGCCAGGAGCCCAATCGAGCTGGAAGTCAAATTCTGAAAGGAACATTGACCAGCGAGCTTGACGACGATTGAGTATGTGAGATGACATGAAATATTCGAGATTTTTGTGATCGCAGACGACGGAGATGGGTTGAGCAGTGCCCATCAACCACGGTCGCATATCACGGAAGGAGTCGACGATGGCGAGGAGTTCTTTGTCGTGAATGTCGTAATTAATTTCAGCTAGAGAGAATTTACGGGAGTGAAAGGCGACAGGGTGAAGGTAACCGTTCTGATCGGGCTGTTGAAGAATGCCTGAGAGAGCGAAATCAGAAGCGTCAGTGGATAGTGTAGCAGGTTTGGAAGGATCGTAGTGATGAAGAACTGGATAAGAAGTGAAGACACGTTTTAACTTCTCGAAAGCGGAATTCTCGGTATCAGACCAAATAAAAGAAACATTTTTACGAGTCAAACGATGAAGTGGAATGCAAATCTCGGAATAATGGTCAACAAAACGGCGGTAAAAATTACAAAAACCAAGAAAGACTTGAACATCATGAGGTGAATGAGGAACAGGCCACTCAGCTATGGTGGCGAGCTTCTTCGGATTCATCTTGATGCCGTCGGCACCAATCAGATACCCGAGATACTCGACCTCGGATTTGTCGAACTCGCACTTCTTGGGGTTGGCGAAGAGGCACGCGGTCTTCAAACAATCGAGGACAAGCTTGACCTGTTGATCATGTTCCTCCTGGGTTCGAGAAAAGATCAGTATATTGTCTAAATAAACAACACAAAAGACGCCAATAAAATCGCGTAACGTATCTTGAATAAAAGCTTGAAATACAGAAGGGGCATTGGTGAGACCAAAAGGCATAACGAGATATTCAAAAAGACCAAGCGAGGTGCGGAAGGCAGTCTTCCACTCATCTCCTTCTCGAATGCGAACAAGGTTGAAGGCGTTCTTCAAGTCAATGACTGTGAAGAATTTGCAGCCTTGGGTGCGGTCGAGGAGATCGTCGATGTGAGGGAGTGGGTAGCGGTTCCGTTTTGTGATGGCATTGAGACCGCGATAATCCACGCAAAGTCGTAGATCACCGGTTTTCTTGCGAACAAATAGGATGGGCGAGGCAGCAGGAGAGGTAGAGCGACAAATAAAACCTTTACTGAGGTTCTCTTCGACATATTCGGAGAGGGCTTTTTGTTCATCTTGGGTAAGTCAGTACATCGGACCAAATGGAGGATCTTTTCCGTCTTCAATTTCGATAGCGCAGTCGTAAGGCCGATGAGGAGGAAGTTCATTGACGGCGGTGGACGAGAATACTGAATCGGCCCATGGCATGTACTTTTCGGGGATGAAGGAAGTTGATAAGGGAGAGGGAGGTGAAGAAGGAGGGTCGGCAATGTCGTTTTTGAGGGAGGATGTAGTTGAGGTAGCAGCAATATAAGAGGGGGAACCGAGGGGATGGAAACGAAGCAAGGAAATGTGATGGTTCTTGGAGTATTTGGTGAAGCGGCGAGGATTACAGGTGATGATTTTGGGTTTAGGGTGTAACGGGATGTTCTCGGAGGTGGAGCGACCAAAGCCAGTCCAACGGGTGAGGAAACTGAGGAAGGATGGTGAGGTTGAAGTTGGAGGGGAACTGGAAGGTGATGGGCAATCTGGCGAGCAATGTAAAGGGCTCGGAACAGATCCAGGGGATGAGTCGCGACTTAGACCAAAGCCTAGTCCGACCCGGGTAGCTGAACACGCCTGAAGCGCATTCGGAACAGGGAGGCCGTCGAGACCGAAGCCTCTAGGGCGTACAGAAACAGGAGAGGAACCTGAAAGATTACAACAAAAAAGAGAAAGGTTGGGATCGGCCCAGTCGATTGATGGATTATGACGACGGAGCCAATCCAAACCTAATATTACAGGAAAATCTACCGAAACGACAGCAAGTGCAAGCCGTTCTGAATGTCTATCAACAAGAAGATCAGTCGTAATGTCCTGGGTAACTAAACCGGAGGCAATTGGTCGATTATCGACCGCAAGAATAGGGATAGGAATAGACTTAAAACGACGAGGAAGGGAATGACGAGCAGAGAAACGATCAGATATACAAGAGTCCGTACAGCCGCAATCAATAAGAGCAAAAGTACGAAGCGGTTTGCGGTTTGGAAAGCGAAGAATAATATTAATAAAAAAATGAGATGGCATAGACGAATCGGAAAGCGACGAGGCAAATATAAAAGATGGTGAAGGCAGACGAACCGTATCCCACTTCCCATTCGACAAACGGGTATGGGTGGGCGCCGGAGTAGTCGGATGGGTCCCAGCATCGTTATCCGGTAGCCCAGGGACCGACGATGGACTACCGACTAGGCTTTTCCCGACGAAGCCTTCTTCTCCATATTCTTGGTCTTCGTGGACTTATTAGGACAGTCCTGAGCAAAGTGTTGTCCTTGGCCGCAGTAGAGACACAGACCAAGACTGCGTTGACGATCCTTCTCTTCGGTGGAAAGGGGACCGCGACGCACGGCGTCAACTTCCATGGGAGCGATACCGGAAGTAAACGATGATGAGGAAGGGAGGGTTGCGGTTGGCGAGGTATAAGATTTTCGAGTAGAGGCTGAAGAGGACTTTCGATTCTGGGCGAGCTCATGAAGCTCGTTGTCGATCGAGATGCAGAGCTTGTAGAATTCGGTGAAGTCGTCAGTAAAATGGCGACCTTTACGGTTAACGAGGGTATCTTGTACTACGTCCTTGAGGCCGTCGAAATATTGTTGCATCTTCGTCTGGTCGGTCCAATTCAAATCGCTAACATATTCGAGGAAGCGCGCGGTATACTCGGCGGCGGAACCAGTCTGTCGGAGTTTTCGGAGCTTGCGCAGAGCCTTCGCATAGCGGTCGGGCTCGTCGAAGTGCTCCTTGAACTCCTTGACCAATTCGTCGAAGTCCTCGAGAAGATGTTGTTTGTCGGGGGAACGCTCAATGGTAGCCCACCAGCTGGTAGGGGTCCCATCGGCCAGATAGAGAGAGAAGTACCGGGTCTTGTCCCGGTCAGAAGGGAAGAGACGGCGTTGAAGAGCCAAGCCGTTGTCGATTTCGCGCAAGAAAGGCTCGACTTGCTCAGCCTTGCCGTTGAACATGCGAGGTTCGCGGAACTTGGGTGCGCCCGAGCTGCCTTGGGTTGGTGCGGGAGGTTGGTTGGTGACGAGACGGTCAACGATGGCGCCGAGCGCTTCTCGGTTCAAGTTGGCGTCGTGTTGCTGGCGCAAGGAGAGATTCTCCATGCCCTGCCAAACAGTTCGCCAGAACGTTGTGCGCTCATCGTCAAGGGAAAAGGTGGTTGACGTGGAAGCGAAGGATGAGTCGGTTTCGCCAGAAGGCGGGGGAGGTCCCGGAATAGATCCGGAACCCGATTGTGGGAATTCCCAACTTGACATGTTGATGCGTGTGAGAAAGGGTATAGACGAGATGTCGTTAAACGGGTTTCGAGATGGGATGGTCGAATCAAACTGTCACGGTCAAGGTCAGAGCTTACAGTGAGGACGAGGGGCGGGGTCAAGATGAGTTGATTCGACGGACGGAACATGAATTATAATCTACGGATTTAAAGGAAAAAGAGAGGATATTAAAAATAATCCCGCGCACAGGCCTATCGTGCATTGACCACGACATATAAAATGCACTACCTAGTCATATTCTACAACTTCTATTGAGCAAAAATTAAATTTTCTATTTTTCCACTATAGTGGCAAAGTATACAAACACAATCAGGCTGAATTGCACAAAATCATTCAATAGACATTGTTGGGATTGGGGCAAATAATGGGTCTGGCAAATTTTGACCAAATCAGCAGTGCTGGCTACAATTTTTGGGTAGTGAGTTTTGAGGGTAAAATACACCCTAATTCCAAGCACTCCTATACTTGGGTACTTGTACCCCAGGTGCTGATGTTGGGTACCGCCAATGCCTGCAACAGTTTGCAGGGCTGACAAATCATACAGCCACCTCTAATTCTCACGACAGGCTCTTCACCACGCCAATATCACTGTGTCATCCAAGAAAGAACTTGTTACATTGTACAGCAAGATTACGGCTGGATACAATACAAAAGAGATAGAAAACACTTAGAGAGTGTGAAATGAGCCTTGAAGCACAGAAAACAATGATCTATTCACACAAACAGGTCACAGGTGGGGGACACACAGTGTATCACATAAGCCAATTAGAGTGCATTTTGCCCTCACCACTTGCTACCCAAAAAGCATGGCCAGCGCTGCTGATTTGGTCAAATTTTTTTGCTAGGCCCATTGTTGGCCCCAATCCCAACAACATCTATTGAATGATTTTGCACAATTCAGCCTGGTTGGGTCAGTCTGTTTTGCTATCATACAGAAAAAATAGTATTTTCAATTTTTACTCAATAGAAGCTATAGAATCTGAATAATTAGTGCACCCTGTACCACAATTATCATGAAAAGCATGCTCAACCCTAATTTTCGGGGTTGTGGGTCACTATGAGGTTTTGGCTGGGTAAAAACATGTACAAACAGCCCGCACTCTTTTGTGCATGTTGGTGGTACCCACTCATCTGATTTGTACAATGTGACTGTGGGAGGTAACTCCTATTCTGGTACCTTTGAGTCCTCAGAATTTTGCCACACAAAGCGACAGCCTGCTGAACACAAGTTGGCTTATGTGACAGTGATACACCTTGCATCCCTGTCCTGCAATGCACCTGTGGATGAATAGTCAATTTTCCTTGCTTCAAATCTCATTTCACACTCTATGAATGTTGTCTAACTCTTCAGTGCAGAATATAGAGTTCAACAAAGCTGTTTCATGTTGTAAAGCTTACATTTGGGCAGACCTGAGTAACAATGTGACTAACAACTCTGAGTATGGCAAAAATAGCATGGTAATTGACCAGACTGATAGGCTGTATGGTTCATATTTTGAAGATATCTAGCTTATTTGAAATCATTGTGATTTACTTGCCATTATTTATATTGTATCTAGCTCTAATCTTGCTGTACTACCTCAATATACCAAGTGCATTGTGTTGGGTTGTTGTGAGAACTGAGGGTGGCTGTACAACCTGTGGCAAGTGGCCGATGCTGCGCATGGCAAGGGCCAAGGCATTTTGCATGGTTCTTCTAGGTGCTGTCCCTTGCCTACCCCTCCATATCACCTTATACTTGCATCATTCCTTCTCCCATTGAGCCTAAGCATCTACTGGTCAAAGCCAAAGACACCCTTGGGCCCATGCTCGCAATTCCTGGCACTGTTGCAATAACAGAGAGGAAAGTGGTGATTCAAAGTGACTGGCAACAGGTGATTGATCTTCAACGTGGATTGCAGAGCTCCATCAAGGATGATGGCAGGCCCAGTGCTGTCCCCTGTGCCGGTTACAAGGAGGAATGTGGTCCTTTGTTGGCCTCTGCCTCACAATGCTGCTACAATGGTGGTGGCACAACTGGCAACATTGTGATGCAACAGCATGTCCCATGGAAGTTCTATCCCAGCAGCAAACAAACCAACCTGTCATGCTTCCCCATCAATTTCACACCTCAGAACATTGACACTGTTGGGATCAAAGTTTCTTGAGCACAGTAAAATGCATTGATATGCTGCTTGCACAAACACCCTACAAAATTTGCAAAGTTGGGAAATGATAGAGTTGGAGTTCTCCCTGACTGCCAACTAAGCAAACTTCCTAGAAGGGATGAGAAAGTCAAGTAAGATGGCTCAGCAATGGTACTTTAAGCTTTTGAAGACCTTGTGAGTGTATCCAAAACAACCACAACCAGAGTTGAAGCTATCTAATATGCCCAACCTGGCAAGGGACAATATCAGAGGGAGTTATGTGTATCACAAGGGAATTTGCCCTGACATTGCTAAGCAGAATTCTTCATGAAGTAGCCAATAGCTTTGCAAACTTGATTGTCAATCTGCTAAGTCAATAAGTGCTCACCTTACCATATTCAGAGGCAGTAGCAGCAGTTGGTTGGTGTTGGAAGATCATCCAAAGTTTGTGAATCTAACCAGAACCTGAAAAGCATGACTAAAACTGGTGTTGTCATTTATCCAACACTTAGTCAGCTTGCACCAAATCAAAAGAAAAAATAAGTCAGCAGAGTAGTGAATCAGTATGGCTTGGAGGAGCCAAGCACCCAAAACTCAGATCAATTCACTGTATTGGGTTTGTGAATGGAAGGGCACACTCTCTGGGAGCAATGCTCAGTGTACATCCATGTGAACTTGACAACAGCTGCATCCAGAACAGGTTTGCAAAGAGCCTGGGCTGTGTTCTAAAGTTTGAGACTCAACTCTTAGCCTTTGATACCCTCATGTGATTGTGTTTCTTATCTCTTTTGATCTCTGTCATCCATTTGTCTCTATGTCTATTGCCAAACAATAATTGTCTATATATGTGTCTCTGTTTCATCCAGAATAGAAATGGTGGACAGCTAGCATTTGTATTTTGCATCAGAACTGTGTTCCTAGGAATCTACAAGGGCCATCTGTTATCAAGAGAAAGTGTTTAAGCTCACAAATTCAATCAGAGCTGTGTCTCTAGCATATTATCAAATCATTCATGCATTAAAGTCATTTGAGGCTGTGTTCCTTTGTTTGCAAAGTTGTCTGTTTGTCTCAAAACCTACTGTGTGTTAGTTAAATCACTTCATGAAGCATATTTACTGTTGCTGGTTGTAGCTCCCCCTCAAACTTGTGGTTGCAAAGGAAGAGTTCTAGGAACCTCTGTCAACTAGACTTAGACCCTTTACCTATACCCCTTTATCTTCATGAAGGTATTTGGTGTATTGTTGTGTTGGTGTTGTGTGTGTGTTTTCTTCTATAGTTTGGTTGCTAGAGTGCCCTAGTTTGCTACCTGCACATCAGCATGTGGAAGGTATTGCCAATATAATGACTTTGGATTTCACATTTTGAAATACACAAAATTGCCCACTATGGTAATTTTGGGCATTTTTCACCCTGTCAAAATGCAAAATCAGGACTTGAAATTCAGACAATTCCTTCTGCACACATTTTTCCATGCTCAAGAAACTTCCACCCCAGCAGCAGATGAATTTTGGGTGGGGTGTAATTGAAAGGGATGCTTGTACTGTAACAATCTGTTGATAGGCAACAAGCAACAGTGCATTACACTCGACCTCATTTGCAAAATTGCCAACAAGTGCAGCATTACACATTACAAATTCAAAATTAGGCAACACCTACTGCATGGTGCTTCTGAGTAACAAGGTTGAGCTTAATGGATATGTCTTGCAGTAGGCAGTAGGGACAGAGATTGCATTGATTATTCTGTATTTGTTGAATGTTGGTACCTTGCTTTCTGCTACTCAGATGTTGTCAACAACTCATTTGTCTTAGCTGGGCTTCCCATAAATTGGCTTAAAGTTGCAGCAGCAGAAATAGAGTGACAAGATGATTGGACCTTTCTGTTAGACATATTTTTCTTTTCTTATTGCATTACTATATAATTACATCCAATGCTCTCATTGATTGCCCTTTTCCTTGTCTCATATTGGACTTGTTATGGCATATTTGGACTCATATTGATCAGCCAACCACTCAGTACACTGCAGAACCGCTTGGGTGATTCTGCATTTGTCATTGTGTTCACATTTTGGGAGACAGACCCTCTTTCACCCAGATTCCACCACTATGTAGTCATCGGCCAAAGACATGAAACATGGGTCTATTTTTCCTCCATATATCTCAAATGTGCCTTTCAGTCCCATATTCTTTGTCTTTGTCCACACAATACAGTTGGTTCCGGAAAGTAACCGGACACCACGTGATCTATCAGTTGATGTTGAACGGTCGTCTGAATGTCTTTACAATTACTCTACTACTATCTGTTTGTACTGCTCGAGATGGTCCTCACTAAGACTTCTAGAGTCCAGCATGACACACCAACAAAAAACAGATTTATTGGGGCAGTGCAAGCAACAGGCCAGGTGAATGAATCTGCACGCCTGGTTGGTCTCCCTACGTCAACAGCATCAGATATTTGGAAGAAGTTTCAAGCGACAGGTTCAACCAAGAATCGACCTCGCTCTGGGCGTCCATCCAAGCTTACCGATCGAGGGAAACGACAGGTCCTGCGAACAATCAAGGCTGACCGAAGGAAACCCTTTGATCAAATTGCATCCGAGTCTGTTGGCGGCATCGGTACCAATACTGTCCGCGAATTCGCTGCAAGTCAGGGTTACCATAGGCGCGTAGCGAGGAAGAAACCATACCTCACACCATTGCAGAAGAAGAAACGGCTGAGCTGGGCAAGACGCTATGAAAGTTATAGAGACCGCCAGTGGCGAAATGTGATCTGGTCGGATGAATGCTACATTCATCTTGATGATCGGCATGGGAGGGTATGGGTCACACGTCAGGTTGATGAAGAATTCGACGAGAACTGCACAGTACCAACATTCAAACAGTCGAGTGTCCGTGTAATGGTGTGGGGATGCATAATGCAGGGGAAGAAGGGACCACTCGTTGTGTTGGAATATCCAGGTGGGAAAGGGGGAGGGATGACAAAGGAGAGGTACATTTCCCAGGTTCTTGAGCCAGTTCTAGCCCCGTTCTATCGCAACATGAAGAAGAAGAGGCGAGGGGTCATCTTTCAGCAAGATAATGCACCAAGCCATAATGCGAAATTGACAAAGAAGTGGTTGGAGGACCATCACATCAAGATATTCCCACATCCCCCTTCCTCCCCCGATGTCAGCCCAATCGAGCCTCTTTGGCACGACCTCAAAACCATGATACGCAACCTTCCACATCATCCAGCAACAACTGCTCAGCTCATTAAAGCTGTCAAGACAGCCTGGGACTCGCTAGAGATCGAACAAATTGACAAGCATACAAAGAGCATGTCCAAACGAGTTTCTGCGGTTATTCAAGCCGAAGGGTCTCATACAAGGTACTGATTTTGTAGCACTGTAGAGATTTATTGTTAGTAGCGACTGTCAGAGTTTTGTAACCGTTCTTGTATTCATTCTTGCACAATTCAGCTTTTGTTACACCGTCGAGATAGGGCAACCCGCCGTGATCACGTGGTGTCCGGTTACTTTCCGGAACCAACTGTACATGTCCCTGGAAAAACTGATGTGATGCTGGTGCCACCTTGATTCCCACCAGAATTACAAAGAAATTCCATCTTGCAGGCATTGGACAATGTATTGGCCATGACTCCAACAAAATCATGATGAAAACAAAGAGATTATATAGAGTCTGTCTAACATGATGTGCTCACCATGCCACAGCTGGAATCACCTCAGCAGTCCTGCTGTGGTATATGACCTTGCTGTCTCAGTTAGCTGCCTCTCAGTTCTTTCTACCAGACCTGAGGGCGCATTATTATTCTTTTCATCTTGCTGTTACTGTTTTACTTACTAGCAGACACAGCTTATTATTTTGTCTACTAGCTTATGATGACAATGGTAGAACTGGGGCTGATGGTATACAATATGTAGCACTGGAACAGAGTTTTAGCTGAAAAAATCGATTATTGTAGCTATTTTTCAACTTGCAAAATAAGCAACAGGGCAAGTGCTACACATTGCTTTTTGAACAATAAGCAACAGAAAATTGGTGTGTCATGCGCTACCGATGCCTATGTACAGATTGTTACAGTATATGTTAAAAGTATTGTACAGACAAATTGAAACCTCAAATTTAGTGGCTGTTGTCTAATATCTTTGTTAAACCACGTATATGATGAGCAAAGTATCGGCAAAAATATGGTCATAGTCCTAGCAAATGAGATGACAGCAGAAATGGAGAACTTCATCTCCAACTCTCTAGTGAAATGGGCACCATTGTCACCACTTCTGGCCACCCATTTGTGGTCCTTTTATCCTGCATGAGCTCGCAGGTAGGGCTAATCCAATCCGTATTGAGACGTTAAAAGATGCTTGCCCTTGTCACCTTGCTTCATTCTTGTTTATATGACTTCTGGCCTCAATCTTTTTCTTTTGCCTTACCACAGTTGTATTGAAACTGACTCGTATATAACACGATGTAAAGTATAAAGAGCTACGATGCCCGAAAGAAGCGAGATCTACAGAATAAAAGACTATAAGCACATCATCCGTTCACCGCCTACCATGGCCCAGAAAGCGAGATCCAATCTTTCAAAACAACATGCCTCTCCGTCCCAATCTGCTGGGTCATCTCGTTCTGCCTCGCAATCGGCAAGGATTCGTAGTGAGCCAATAAATTCCCATCCAAGATTCCCTTCAACAAGGGTTTCGAGTTGTACTCGTTTTTCACAGTCCTAAATCCATGTCACATTAGTGGTCAAGCGTGAAACAGTGAGGACGGAAAAGGAGCGGTGTAGAATTACTCACCGGAACGCCTTGGGATTCAACCCAGCAACATGTTGAATGTTCCGAGTCAGCTGGCCTTGGAGCAGTTGCAAGCGCTTGAACGAGTTCTCTTCAACTGGAGTTAGGGAAAAGAGCGTCCCATCCGTCGCTCCCATAAGCAGTTTCGATTGTGGGATCGACGGGTCGTCCTTATTCCGCATTGCAATGACCGTAGATGATCTATACTCGACCTGTCCATGGAACTCCGTGCGCAGCAGGAGATGCCTACCATCTCTAGAGTCGGGGTCTGAAAATACAGGGCGCAAGGCTCGCAGTCAGGATCGAGTAAAACGTGGTTGGCAAGAAAGGGAGAAAATGAAGGAAAAGAATGGTTACGATACGCACCATCGGGATTATGCTGGTACACCCTAATTACGCCTTCCTCATCTCCAGTAACAATGGACAATTCGCCGTCATCGGTGAAGAAAAAGTCAGCGCTCGTGATGCAGTGGTGCTCTACGTCTTTGGCCAAAAGAACTAGCTTGTAAGGGTCCTCCTACAAAAACAGACAACAACACCACAAACACGAGTCAGCGCACAGTAACATAGACAGGACCAAACAAACCGCCGCCGCCACAAGACAATCGATCGAAAGGCGTGGTGGGGTGACTACTCTCATTAAGGCAGCTCGTCGTCCCTCCACTAGCTTCGACAATGCACCAAAGAGGCAAAAGCGAAGAGACGAGTGGAGCGAGGAACGCGGAAGCGGACAGAGGGCGGCGGTTGGAAAGTAAGAAAACGGAAGTTACGCACCTGAAACGCGACAAACATAACACTCTTCACAACATCACCAACGAGGAGGAGGTTCTTCAACGTCCGCAACGACGTCACATAAATCCCTACATCTATAAACGCAACACCCACGAGGCGTTCGTCGGAATCGAACGCCCGAACGAAGATCTGGGGTACACATTATTAGCTTAAACTCTACACTTTGAGCGAAAAGGAAAAGTAAAAAGGAAAGAAAGGGCAAGAGATCGAAAACCTAAAAACAAGACCCAAAACGGGCACGCGCCAGTCCAAAACGGAAAAACGCGAGGAAAGAAGCAAAGGTAAAGACGCAAATGTGCTTTTAGACCATAAAGAGAATCGAAAACGGAGCTTGCGGAAAAAAGGGCTTACCTTTTGACCCATAGAGGAAACCAAATATCCTTGGAAGCCACAAACAGCGGTCACAGGCCCCTTGGCGTCATCTCTGCAACGGAGGCGCAGCTTGTACCACCGTGTAGGAGCGATCGCGGAGTCTGGAACAACTTCCACGATTTCAAAGATGTAAGCCTGCGGTTGCGAGAGAACACGTTATTAGTATCATTAACCAAACGAGATTCGGAGTGGGGGGTGACAATCGAATATGAGTAAAATGAGAGCAAGAAGCGAGGAGCAATGAAAAAAAAAATGAAGGGCGGCCACGGTGATAGCTACGAAGCCAAACCCTCGTACCACAGCAAGCATGAAGTGATGCAGTACTATCACCGTATAAAGAGAGAAATGAAGTAACGGATGAATGAAGAAGCACTTACCGCGCCTTTCACCGCCAAATCTTCACCCCGGTCGATCGTTGTCCCTACCGCTATAAAGTCTTTGAGTCCAGTCTCTGTAGCCGCCGTCTCGAGCGTAACGATCGAGACATCATTAACGTATTCATTGCTGGCAAATTCGAACCTAGGAAGACAACCCCACGATCAGAGTTGGTTCTCACCTGGAGTGGGAGAATATAGGATGAGAGGAGAAGGTACGCACCCGTCCATCGTCACCCAGCCGTCGGGCGAAATGAGCTCAAGAGCCGACGTCTCCGATAAAGGGTCCGAAACGTTTGGTGCTGCAACCAGAGGGAGAGAAAGTGCGCGTCAGTCAACGAGTCAATCATAGTCAATCAAGAGACCAGCCCTTCACAAGTAGGGCAGGGGAAGGAATGAAGTGACGATGCTCTAGGTAGAGCGGGGAATGAAGAAACGTGGTCGGTTAGACTTACCATCGGCCTCCCAGACCCGATTCCCGTCTTCATCATACGAAGCAAACTTCGCGTGCATGCAGGACGCAGCAACGATAAGGCACGTCGACGGATCGAACAGCACGTTTGAGAACGATCGACCTCGAGGCACCGACCTCGAGGGGAGTGAGTAGTTGTAATTAAAGTCAGGGAGCCATTCAAGAAGCGTTGGGCCCTACGGAACGATGGGTTAGTTAATGTTGTCGAAGGAATACGAAAAGAAAAAGAAAAAAGAAAAAANCGAAACTTTGCACAAATCGGAAGATCCAGAGTGAAGAGCAAGAGAAACGTACATCTTCGGTATACATCAAAAAATCACCCCTCTCCTCCCACATCGAACACGTCGTAAACGCATTCACAGCCGAATGTCCAGACGGGTAAATCTGGACACCTCCATGGTCCGTCCCAAAAATCCAGTTTGGCCTATCCCCCGTAAAGAACACTCCAGAATACGTCGTCGATGTCGGCGCTCCACCAGGATTAGGCACGACAGGAGGCGTAGTAACAAACGGAACAAACACCCTCGGAATCTTCTTCTGCTCCGCCAAGATGCTGCTCCCTGCTCCAACAGCACCCCCTGTTCCGGACCCCGTAGAACCAGCAGCAGCAGAAGCAGAGGTAGCGCCTTTTTCGCCACCGGGACCACCAGGACCACCGCCTGCGGACCCGGGGTTGGAAGACGAGGCGACAAGCTCATCATAATGGGACCGCTGAATCTCGAACGCAATCGACGTCACTTTAACAAACTTGACGTCCAGATGCGAGGCTCGGGGCTCCTGTATCGGCTCAGCGGGGTTCTGGCCTAGAGGTAGACCTTGGTACACCGTGAGTTGTCCAGAGCGCAGGAAGACCTATCGAGAGTCCAAATTAAATTGAGTATATGTCCGCTAGGACTAGAAGAACAGAACGTACACAAAGATGAGGCTTAGGATCCGACTCCCCGATCGGAGCCAAAAGAATCTGCTCCACGTCAAACTCTTGCGCTTTCCTAGGCGGGTCTTGTGGCAGGGACAGCGCCGCCGGCTCGTGCGAGTCCACAAGCACGTTGTGCAACGCCGATATTCCGTCATTCGAGAAGGCCAGCGCGAGTTTCGGTAGGGTCCATATCTAACGGGCGGCGTCGATTACAATTATAATTAATTTAGGAAGACAAGTAAAGCCACCAAGGACGAAGGCTCACCTCGAAAACACCCTGGGGCCTCACAAGCAACAGCCACTGCGACTTGGCGCCGGCATTAACCACAGCCTGCAACGTCGCAGTCGCCGCATCAGTGGCGGGCGCCGAATTATGATAATGCTTTTCAAAGAGCCCCGAAACATCCGTGTAGAAGCACCCTGCGAGGTACCTTGAGGCCTAAAAAATGGAAGCACAGGGTCAGCAACGAATGTCAACGATATAATGATGTGAAGAAGAGGAAAATGAGGGCGGAAAAAAACGAGAAATCAACGCACCCTGTCACCCATAGGCGACATATCCTTCCTCCTAATCTTGCCCCTGTCCGTCTCCCCAATGAAGAGCCCCAACGAATCGTCTTCTCGCAGTACGAGCACGAAAGGATCCGAGATACTGCACGACCGGATCTTGGGTCTGGGCATCTTGCCGTCCGTGTCTTGTATGATTTGACGTTCGGAGCCATCTGCAAAGAATGATAAGGGTGTTGTTAGCAAAGAACGTTGGGCGATAGGAGATAGGGAAAAGACGAAGGTTGACACCCACCAGGCTCCAAAACCTTGATAGCATTCGTCATAACCACCAAAATCGCGGTACGCTGGAAGAAGGGTGCAGCGCCCACCGTCGTACCCGGTATCCTCGTCGTGATGTTTACATCCGGTTTTCCTGGCAATGCGTTCGGGTTCCTTGTTGATATCTGCATCGTAGCGCATGTGAATTAGTCGAACGAAGCGCTCAAGACACTCGACTGTACTCACCCTGGACAACCCAGGCGACGGCGCAGCATCCGTACTAACAACCAGCGTATCATACCCCTCCTTCTTGAACGGATTAACACCCTTCTCGATATACGCTCCCCCGCCTGCATGTCCATGTCCTCCACCACTTCCACCTCCACTCGACTTGGCATTCGACTTGACACCCTGCCTGACGGGTAATGCCCACAGGCCCCTGGTACCGCCCACCGCCAGCAGCTTCTTCTTCGTCTTCACAGGCAAGTCGCGCTGGAACAACGTGAACCCGCCTGTCACGCCCGTCCCTGTCGTACACACGAGCTCCGGCACGGGTTTATCGCCATCTTGTGCCAAGGAGAAGCATAGGGAGGATATATGGCCGTAGGCAGGGAGTGAGTCCCGCAGGGAGAGGTGGAGCACTGTGCGTGTTTTCTTCGGGGTGGTAGTGGCAGGGGTTAGGGTAGAGGAAGAGGCGGTGGGAAGGGCGGGCTTCGAAGAGCCATAGAGGTCTGGAGTGCTTGGTTAGCGCCCGCAGTCAGAGAAGTCAATAGGAACGGTAGAATACGCACCATCGTCATCGTCATCCCAATCCATCGTGTCGCCTTGATCTACAACCGCAGTTTTACTTCCCTCACCACCATTTGCGGTCCCGTCTTCTTCGTCGTTGTACTCCTCCTCGACGTGCGCCGCTTTCAAGAGGACTGACGGGCCCACGGTGCTCCCGACAAAGAAGTGGGCGGTACCGTATTCCCCACGGAGAGGTTCGATAACAGCCGGAATCGCAGTTTGGGCGAGGGGAGAGGTACCCATGACGAGCTTGGTCACCGTTTTGCCCTCGGCTACCACTTCCACCGTATAGAGAGTCCCGTCTTTGAGGATGAGGAAGAGCGTCTTGTCGTCGATGAATGTCGCTCTGGAGCCTTCGAGCTTCAAGTCGCCTCTCCCCACCATCGCATTCGCGTCCGTGGAGGGTAACAGAGGTAGATCGGATATCCTTCCACCCCATCCGTTAACCGGCAATGCAACCCTCCTCGTCGAGTCGATATAAATGATGAGATCCCCACTGACCACCACCAACCCTCCAACCAAAAACTCGGTGCACGGTATGAGATACATACAATCATGCGGCAACCCCTCGATTTTGGTCAAAATAGGATAGCTCTGGTTCGATATATCCAACGTGAACACAACGAGCTTGGTGGTATCCTTGAACTCGTTGAGCCTTCCGGTCCATGTTTGTTCGGTCTGGTACAGGACCGCGAGCGTGGGGTTGTTGAACCCGGGGAGGAAGACAAAGTCGATAACGGTGAGGATCCCCGAGTCAACTTGCACCGCAAAATTGAGGATAAAGCTGGGCGAGTAAGGGACGTCTCGCGTAGAAGAGGAAGACGCGGTGGGGTCGTTCAGGAGGTCGATCGTGTCGAGCTCGGCTTGGGATTGATAAAAGGGGAGGATGGCGATGGAGTGGTTGGGCAGGCCGAGGGCGGCACAGCGCGAAAGAGGGTCGACGCGGAGTTCACTTCGGAACAGGGGGGCAGTGAGGGACATGAGTTGGGGTGCTCGCTCGTACGTGTGGATGGACACCGGCACCAGATCGTGCACCGCATCGGACCATTCCAGCAAGGCTATCTGAGGGTATGTTAATAGGACTGGCGGGCACGTAATGGGAAGACATTATACATACCTTGGCGTCCTTGAAGGACACGAGCAGCCTGTCGAGCTTATCCTCCAGGGAGGATATGATCCTGACGCCGCTTAGGCCGGTGACGGTGCCATGCAGCTTGTGCTCTCGAACAAAGTACATCCGAGTCACCGTCGCCTGCTGCACATCTGTCTTTTGGATAGTCTACGGGCTGTTAGATCACAGCTTGCATTGAGAAAGGGACGGACATACCTTTCCTATACTGATAAACCCGTCGCCTTGGGTGTCCATAGCCGCCTCTCCCTCCACCGCCTCGGTTCCCTTGCGCACGAGGGCGCGTTTTTCGCGTTCTTCTTCAACCGACGCTTGAATTGGGGCTGGTTCTTCCCGAATCTCAAAGATTCGTAAAAGGTTGGACCGAGCAACGACGAGATTGCAGAGGACCCTGGACACAAATTCATGGCGCAGGCTGAGGTCTTTGGATGGGCTGGTAGGTATGAGCTTTAAGCTCGTTGCAAATTCTACCCCGCTTGCGGGGAGGATATCCTGCCGGACAGCTTGCATTGCAAACCAGAGAGATACAAAGCGAGGTTTCGGGTAATCACAATGTATAAAAGTCGGGAAACAGTGTCGCCACTGTCGACAACGACGACAAGGTAATAAACAACAGCGAGCTCAGACCCTTGGACGGTCACATGACCCCGGTGATGTATGGGTGCCCGGGCCACCCCTGGCCATCCCAGGACGTTGGTCTCCTTCCGGAACTCGTTGTGGGCCTTGGACGCAGCCACGACAGAGGCCATCCGTTTTCCGAAGCGTCACTGAGTGTGCAGGTATGAATTACACCGAAAACCGACAATCCGAACTGCCATGGTGCTCTGAATCGATGGAAACGTGCCAATCCTCGGAATTGCAGGAACTGTACCTGCCTCGCCCCAGGTGTGTAGTTACCACCATTTAGTCCTTTACAATCCCGTTGATGCTTATAATGAAACCAGTGTCCTTTCTAACGTCTGGGCGTTAAACCTGCGACACGGGAACAGGCATGTGCTGCTCCTCGAAGCTCGATCAGATCTTCCTCCCTGGACCCTTTATTCCATGGCCAGCAGGTCAGACGGAGGTCTGCGGTACGGTGTGCCACAGATCGAGAGAGGAAAAGGTGCCACACCTACCTCATGTCCAATCAACATCGTCCTTGCCTCAAGTCAGGCTCGTGTCCAATCCATACCAAACCATTCCACAGATCTGGGTTCACGTTCACTTCTTCGTTCGGGAGATATTGCGGCCTATATATGACGCTGCCCTCGTTTACCGGAGCCCCCTTCACTTCAATGACCCTCGTCTCCAACTAACCAGTGCTTTATATTCCGCCATATTATTACCACTGCTATTATCCTAACACCCAGTGCGAGCTCAGGATGTTCGCCGTCCATTCCGCCTCCTCTTCTGCTGGTCCCAAGTATGGTGTAAACGGCGTGAATGCAAAGGTGAGTCCTCTCCCATCTGTTTCGCGTCGCTGCGGTCACTCATCATTCGTTAGGGTTACCCAGGAGCCTCAACCGTGCCAGCACGGTTCTCAGTCCACGTCTTTGGTGGCCAGAAGCCACCCCCACCCGCCGGCTACCCACCTGCCTACTACCCCCCATCCGGCACCCCCAACGTTAACGTTAGCCGTCCTCCACCAGGGCCACACCCTGCAGCCTACGTCTCTGCCCACCCCCACGCTCCCCCTCCACCTCGTATCAACACTGCCACTGCCAATGTCGCGCCCGCTCGACCACCCGTCGGACCCATCCCCATCCCCGCCCCTCCCCCCGCCCGACAACGCACCATCTCCACCTCGGGCCTTGGCCCAGGTGTCGGTGTCGTCCCCGCACCCAAGCCCAAATTCACGTTCTACCCCTCTCAAAACGCCCAAGACACCTTTATTTATCAAGGCTCAAAATCCGATTTGATGTCCGTCACCACCGATGGGGACTTTGAGTCCACCACCGCCTCGCCTACCGAATCGATCGACAGCACCGCGCCTATGAGAGGTGCCGACACGCCCTTGGGGATGATGATGGGCGGTATCGATCTGTCGAGTCTCGAGCCCTCGCCCGTTGAACCCCCCACCCCGATTTCGAGGAGAACGAGTTGGAATGGTGGTCCGCCCAGTTCGTCGTCTGTGCCGGTGCCTGGGTTTAACGGTGTGCCGTCGACACCTTCGTCGTCGTCGATGGGTATGGGTCCGGCTCCTGGAGAGTTCCGTACAAGGTCGAACGTCCCTGGTGGACAGAGGCCTATTCCCGTCTCCCCTGGTGGGATACCCTTGCAGGCGTTCCCGCCTCATATGCTTGCTGCTATGCACAAGTACGTATTGTCTTCTTCGTTTCTCTTCCTATTTCTTTTGTCGCGATCTCTTTTGTTCTTCTCTCCTTTTCTATCGACCTGACACTGACGAGCCTTGATGATATCTAGGACACCATCCGAATCTTCCTTGGATAACCGCGAACGTATCGCCGTCGCCAACGCTCAACGCAACTCAGCCTCAACCGGGGCCTACTACGCCTCCTCGAACCCCGCTCCTTCCTCCTCAGGTGCCCCCGCACCCCAACAAGTCCCCGTCGATCAGGCATCGTACGAGCAACCCCCCATCCCCACCCAGGCCGGTGGTGGACACTC
>JANBPK010000822.1:50409-101516 GCA_027579435.1 Candolleomyces eurysporus | reverse complement strand
TTTGCTCCGTCTGCCAACGATGGCGGTCAGCAGCGGTTACCAATTGCCTCCTGTGGGCAGAACTACCAGAAATCTATCTCCGAGAAGCGGATCTTGATCCCTCAAAAGTTGAAAAGCAACTCAACCTTCTCAAGCTCTACCTATCGCGATCAGGCGTCGTCCCACTGAAGCTCAGCTGTTGTATCTCGGTTGGGGCGTGGCGGTCTCGCAAACCATGGGTTCTCGAGATATTTCAATTATTGGTGGAGCACTCTCATCACTGGGGGTCCTTTTCACTTTTTTCCCCGATCTATGCTTTCAATGACTGTTTCTCGGGCTTGAAGGGTAAAGTACCCCATCTTTCTACACTGATCTTCATTGCGGCTCCCGCTGGTCCGCCGAATTCAAACACGATAGAATATCGGGTCGACTGCTTCTCCGAGGCACCTATGTTACGGAAAGCACGTCTAAACACCATGCACGCGTTCAAGGATCCGGAATCAGACCTCCAAGAACGTGTGCCATCACTCAAGTTCAGTCTACCGTTCCACCAAATCGAAGATTTCACCGCCTCCTTTGGCTCAAACGCGGTATACCAAGACTTCATCGAAGCCCCCCCCACTCAATTTGCGGGTATTGAACTGTCTAGGTCATTATATCCCTCCCATCCCCTTCCCTGTACCAATTACCCTATCCTATCTCGTGGAGATATCATTCTCCCTAGAGGACAACGGAGCCAGCTCACATACCCTATTCGAATACTTGACAGCCCCTTCCCTTTCAACACTCTCAATTACAGGAATCCATCCTGTGCCCTCCGACGCACTCACTCGAAATTTATCAATGATGATCCAGCGGTCGAAGTGCTCTTTGGAATCCCTGACATTGGACTGCGCCAACACGCGACTCAGCGGCTTCACAAAAATCCTCTCTCTATCCTCAAACATCACTAGGCTAGACATTCCCCATCTCGACACCGAACGGCTGCGGTTTCTCACTCTGGACATCAATTCACTAAATCCGATACTTCCCAAGCTAAGGCGTTTGTGGATTCGGAATTGCGGTCGTTCGAGATTTGCAAGGCCACTCGACCTCGGGATGCTCGACGCGGCAACGTTCATGGAGATGCTCAATTCAAGGACGACGGCTCGGGATTATGATTGCGGCGTCAACAAGGGGAAGTTTGCGGTTTTAGAAGAAGTCCGCCTTTTCGGATATGACGATGTGAAATTGCATTCGGACTTGAAGCTCACAGAGCCGCGGGAAGACGACTCGAATCAAGCTATCATGAATAAATTGGCTGGAAAATTCGAATCGACCCTTGATAAAAAGTGGTCGCAGTTCCGGCACTCCGATATGGGACATGCCACCGATTCTGTCAACATCAGGCTTCACATGGAGTTGGATAGGGAATTACGGGAGATGGAAAACTTGGATTTGGAGAAGTATGATACTCAGGTGTTAGTGGTAGGTGCACTTCAACAAGATTCATTAAGCCTCTTTTCTGACAACATCGATGCCATAGCGGAGAAACGTTCCTTATCTCCTACGCGAAATTGGGGAATTCGAACCCGGCACTATCCCAGGTGACCGGCTATTTCGTTTCCAGAGTCGAGTCAAGAAACTTCTCGTCCATAAATGGAGACCTTTCCTTCTTCGAGATGCGCGCAAGTCACCTTTTCGTTGGAGATACTTCTGGGGTGTTGGAGGATGCTACTCGCGAGTGATGTATTCTCCAAATGCGGCCACTGGTAAGTTCATTTTCCGTCGAGTTCAACGGTTGATACTTATCAAAGTATAGGCATAGATGAAGAGGAGATTTGGGAAGATATCATTGCCTTTGATTAAATAAAATCTGTAATCTCGATAGCAGATTCTACTGTGATACATAGTTACTACATATCCTCAACTCTTTTTTTGGGATTACTTTGATAGGTACGCGACCGGCGATCAAAATAATTTTGCTCCATCATCCCAACCACCACCATCTCCTCCCTCCACTTCAGCTTTTGCGTAAAGCTGCGGAATGACAAGATATTTCTAAGTCATTTCGTTTCATTAAAATTCGGAGGGAAATGCCAAAGTTCAAGTCGTCTCAGCAAGGGGAAGAAGGTGGTAACGTGCGGCCTGCCAAACGCGTACGGCTTGCAGAACCAACAGACTCCGGCTCTCAAAACCACGCTCAGAATGCAAAGAAAACGGGAGCTGACGAGCAACAGAAAACATTTGGTGGTGTACCTGAGATTCAGGTAGCACTGAGATCAAATGGAGGGAAGCCCTGTGCGGGGTTGGTCGATGGTACGGCTACTTCAAGAATTTTAGGCATTTTTGGGCTGATTGCAACGCTCGATAGCTTTGACGACGTTGAGGAATCAGCTTAGCATACGACATTCAGAGTTACAAACACTTATCAATAATGCCTCGTTGTCGGCCTCGACGTCGAAGAGCTCATCGTCTGGAGGATCGTACTTCAACGCGTTACCCAGTGTAATCCAACCATCCGACTCTCGTCTCCTACTCCTCGAAAAATGGTGTCAAAGCTCACCGGGATTGGAAGAGCTATTCGCTATCTGGGACTCTGCGGCAGTAACGACGTCTTCGTCATCTGGAGGGTGGAAGAACCAGCAAGCGCAAGGCCCGGCTGCAATGGCAAGCAATATCACGGCTCTGTGCCTCAACGTTTTCACCTCGATCCTCACGCTTTTAAGCACATATTACACCCTCCACCCCCACGCTTATCCTTTGCTGAAGAACCTATTCGAAAACGACAGGTGGAAGAAATTGTGTGGATATGTCTCTGGTGCTGCTGGTGGAGGGTCGATGGCGAACGACATTATTCTCGTCACCCTCAGGTTATTGGACGTAATAGTAGAAAGATGGGACGCAAAGAAGGTGCTCGAAGGATTTATCTGGGAGTCAAAGGTATGCCAGCATGTTTAATCCTGGATGCCAGAACTTAACGAGCCATCTACAGAGCCTATCGAAGCTGCTTCAAATGCGGCGCGAAAATTCTTCAACGTTCAACCCTCTCGTCAAGCCGGACATTCGGACGGCGTATACGCTCTTCCTGTTGTCTTTCGTGCTGCCATCGACGTCGACGTCGACATCATCTTCAAATAGCCAGACCAAAACCGCGTTTTTGCAGCAACACAGCCTTCATTTCACCGCTATATTCAAGAACCTGCACCAAGATCAACCTACTCTGATTAGACGCGTGTTGGAGGTTTGCTGGGAGGGTGTATGGTGCGATGTCCGCGTGAACAGAAGTTTGAAAGTAAGCGTTTTCACGGGAAGTGGGGCTGGGGCCGTTCTGCAAAACGTAGGTCGTCTTCCATTTCACTGAACTGACATCTACTGATCCTCGTTCTCCAGCTGCTTAAGTTGTATGAACGAACCACTCCAGAGACAGAAGACGACGGCGATTACACTGTCGCGGACCTAGTTCACCATTTCCTGCTCGCGATATGCACCAGGCCTGGTGTAGGGCTGTGTTTCAAGGATCGGGGATGGTACCCGAGAGACGTTAGCGGCGGTGGTACATACATAATCTCAGCTCTAAGCGCACTTTACTCATCTTCTGCATCTAGACTCACTATTCAACGAAGACGAAGACGACGGTGCATCATCAAAACTTAAGCAACCAAAATTGCACAACCCGACCCTCCTAAACCTCCTCAAGCAACTCAAGCCCACAGATGACCCCAGACAACACGAACTAGCTCTCAAAATCCTCTCAGCGTGTCCAGAACTCGTATCGCCTTATCTACCCACAAGCGGGCTAACTCTCGATCCACCACGGTTGAGCTCGAAGTGGGTGGCGAATGTCAGCTTTTTGGGGAGTGTGATTGGAGGGGAAGTGCCCGAGTCGACGTTTTACATGGCCGGCGGATCGCAGTATCGGCCTACTCCACCGCCTTTGACCACAATCGTGAACAATATTGCACCGGGTGGGGGAGCGAGTCAGTTGAATATGCGGAATGTCTTTACGAAGGGACTGCAGTTTGTGAGGAGCGATGCAGGGGCGAAGGATAAAGCGGCGAAGAGTGAGGCTGGAGCGGGAAATACGGGAAACCTGGTCCAGCATACGACTGCTTTGGTTCTGATACGGTGTTTGGAAAAGATGGGGAGGGTAAGGGAGGCGATGGAGGGTGTGTCGAAAGCTTTGGGCGAAGGAGCGGACGACCTTTTCGTATGGGGTCTTGACGAAGGAGCTAACGCCGACGACGAAGAGGACGATCTCGGTCCGAGCTACAGAAAAGAGAGCAAGGAGGGACTGTGGGCGAGGAGGCAGAAGGAGGTGGTGAAGGAAGTGAGGAAGAGGGTGCCCGAGTTCCAGGTCGTTCTGGCGTTCTGTACTGCCCACCTGAAGACCTCGACCACTACAACGACCAGCGCGGACGTCCAGCAAGAAGAGTCAGAAGGGGAGCAGATAAAGAAGGCCTTGTTGGCTGAATGCGCGATGAGGCTTCTGTGGATGTATCAGAAGGCGTTGCCTGAGGTGGTGGAAGAAGCCAGGTTCGACGCTGGGAAGGTTTTAGTCGGGTTTGACGTCACCCTTGGGCTTTCCGATGGAGATGACGAGTCAGGTCAACAGGGAGAAGGGGACGAAGAAGAGGAAGAAGAGGACGAGAATGTTGCTGAGGAAGAAAAGGAGGGAAAAGACGAGGCAAAAGGAGATTATAGCGAAGCCGAAGACCAAGAGGGCGATGGCAAGGACCGATATCAGAGTCAACCTCGACAAGAAGTCTCCGCACCTACCCGCCTACATCGCCTAACCCAACTCCATATTCTCCGGTTCCTACGCGCTTCTCCAACATTCTCGTTCACCGCGCAGTCTCCCACCTTCCCAGGGCATACCCATCTTTATAGTCTCTTGGACGGCATCGTTAAGCTGGGCGGGATCAGCATTCACCCCGACCAGGACGATCAAGATAATGGGATCTACGTCGAACTTCGACGCCTTGTTCAACATGTCCTAGGCAAGAGCGTGCTCTTCCAGTGGGGAAAAGCAGTCGGAGGAATCGCTGAAGACGCACTGGAGGACGGAGGCGGGGAAGTAGTCGCCTGGCTTGCAAGTTTGCCTGTGGGGTTGAGGAGGGTGAGGAAGGTGAAGCGGTTGGTTGATGTTAGCAACTACAACGACGGCAGCGATGGCTCGATGGACGAAGGAGATGAAAGGAAGGAGAAGAACGAGGACAACATCGTGACAGTATACCCCGAATCGCTGGATGGGACGACGCTTACCGACGAGCGCTTGAGCGTCGTGGCGTTCCTGGAAGACTGCGTTCTTCGATGCTTGAAGACGCCGTACAAGTACATCGAGGAGTTGGAGAGTCTAGCTGGGGATGCTGCTGGGGAGGGTCGTGATGTTGACAGTGGCGCTTCCCTGCCCAGCCCCTTACTGATCACCCTCGTCGAGCAGTTAGAAGCCAAGTTGATTTCGCAAGGAGGGAGCAAGGGATCGTCGGCGGTTTTACTTACTCCTTCAGACGTCCTCGCTATCGCGTCGTATCTGCGGGCATTGCTCTTCTCTCTCGTTGGGATGCTTGACGTCGCCATCTCATCAGCAACTGAACATGAGGTCAAGATGATCGTTATGCAGAAGATACTCGACCGACTCGACACCCTTTTCGCTGGCGATGTATGGGAGAAGGCGTTTGGAGCAGAGCCGCATGCATTGGTCAGGGGTGCTGCTGTGCGAGAACTGCACATTGCAAGAACGTGTCTGGCGTTGGACAATTGGGGAGACAAGGACAGGAACGAGGTGGAAGATGAAGACATCGACGATTTCCTGGATCTTATTGAAGCCTTGGAGATACGTGAGTGTTGCTCGATTCGTTCCTACATCTATTTGATCGCTAACACGAATCTGTTCTGCAGCCTCCCCCGTCGAGCGACGGTTGACAATCTACGAACTTATCGATTGGCTCAGGCTGTTAGGCTCACGCCTCACCCAAGCCCAAGTGGTGCGGTTGTGGGAAGCCGTGACAGAACTCTGGCCGACTGGCTTAGGAGAGGTCCTCAAGTATCTGGACGCCCCCAGCGTCAAGGATCGGAATGACGGCATCAGTGTCTGGGAAGCGCTGCTCAAGTCAGGCGGCGCGGGTGTTGGAAAAGACAGCGACATGGACGTGGACCAGGATAGCGCAGAGCATGTCGACGACGGAGATGGCGAAGAGAAAGCACAATTCGACCCTAGGTACGTGCACAGACCTTGGTCTCTTGCAAAGATACAATATTGACCGTTTTGTCCCAGCTCCCTGCCTTTCGAATATCTTCTTTCCCAAGCCCTTCCCAAAAATCTCTCCAATTCGAAGTGCCAAGAAATCCTCGCTGAAAGCGCTCTGAACTATCTCACAAGACCCTTCGACTCTTCGATGGCACCCGCCCCACTCGATACCCTGGATCTCAAATTCATTATCCGTCATATCCTACATCGGCTCTCCGCCTTCCTTTCCATTGAACAGGTCGATGCTTCCAAAAATTTGCTAGCCATACTCGCAAGTGTTCTTTCACAAGTCAGAACATTGGATCCCATTGCATTAGACTCCGGCAAAGCGACTGTCGTAGCTAGCCTCAAAGGCCTCATGATATCGACTGCAGTCGCCGAGAAGGATGTGCGGCAGGGGCTGCTTCGCGTGCAAGAAGCTATTCTGGACCCGACATCGCCTGCAGATGTGGCACTCGTAGCAGAAATCGCAAGCTTCTGGGTGGATATCTTGAAGCAGCACCTTGCGAGTGACCGTGCTGGGCGAATGCTAGCCGTCGATGCTGAATATGCGGGATGGTGGATTCGCTTTGTTCACCCTGGAGTGGTATTGGGGTTGGTCAGGGATGCGATGCAGAACCAGGAGGGATCACAGGAGGTTCTGGGACTATGTTTGAGAGCGTTGAACGAGGCTTCCCGCCATTCCAAGGCGCACGGGCAACTTACCAGCGACACCCAGGACCTCGCTTTGCTTTTGCAGCTACATTCTACTCTCTCTTACTCGGATGCGAGAGAAGGCGCAGAGGGTCTTCGAAGAGAAGAGCTCAAAACTGTAGAAGACCTAATTGCAATCTCGTTGGAGAGCAATGGTGTTCCTGTTGGCTTGGGCGGAGGTCGGGAATTGCGTTCGACCCGGACATCACCATCACTCTCAATCTCGATCGAGGAGGCAGAGAAGCGGTGGGCATGTGGTATTGGGGGAGCCTCTGTTCCCGAACTCGATATCGCGAGCGTTGCCAAATCATTGTTGTCGCAAACTTTGGAGGATTGGTCAGACGCAACAGAGAACATCGTCCGAAGCTTCTTTTACAAGGGCCAGGACCCTGCAGGGCTACTGGAAAAGGCGGTTATACAGTGGGCGGTGAATCGAGACGGGTCCGACGGCAATGATAGGGTGATAGGAGTTCTTCATGCCTTTCTGGATTGCGTTCTTCACCGTGGACCTGCAACATCCGCCTCTTCTCTAGACTCCCCGGAAGTTGTCTGCAAGATCTTCGAACTCCTGCTGGAGCATCTCATCAATCCTGGCCAACGTACGAATCAAGCCAATGAAGGCCTCCAGTTCCTTTGGAAGTCAATGTGCCGCAATGAAGGGAAGACGATGGAGACCTGTTTCACATCGCTGGAACAGTGTTTAAAGGCTCTGAAGAAGTCAATTGTCTCTTCGTCTGGGTCTCCTTCTCGCCTG
This sequence comes from Candolleomyces eurysporus, assembly GCA_027579435.1. Taxonomy (NCBI): domain Eukaryota; kingdom Fungi; phylum Basidiomycota; class Agaricomycetes; order Agaricales; family Psathyrellaceae; genus Candolleomyces; species Candolleomyces eurysporus. Next base: position 93,861 of record JANBPK010000822.1, on the reverse strand, counting down.
AGTCCGGACTTGATCAACATTTCCCGTTGGATGATCGACTATTTCTCAGCAGACGAGTTCAGCCATGCTTACTTGTCGCGTGCTCAGTCTATCGACAGCGACGTTGTCGAGCTTTCAATTCAGTGGCTAATCCGACGCTTGGGAGAAGAGGATGGGCTGGAATTAGATGAAGAGACGAGGGTCGTATGCGCTGAATTGGGCTCTCTGTTAAAGAGAGAGGGAGTCTCATGTAAATCGGGCTCTCTTGAGACCCTTATGGGTGTGGTGATACAATCGGATTACCATCTCTCTCAACCCCCTTGTTTGGATGTTCTGGAAACTGGATTAGCGAAAGCGGACCTGAAGGTGCGACCGATTGTCTTGTGCGGCTTCGAGAAACTGACTTTTCCTTCCCTGTAGCCCCTCATTGTCAACCGACATCTCCAAGGTATCGTCCAGCATCAACATTTCTTCAAGCTTTGCGCTCCTTCGCCGTTCTCAAGCTCAAATATTTCGCTCCTCAAAATCCGGGATTCAATCATTTCGCTCTTACACAACCTCTTTCACTTGCATCCTTCGAACACCTGTCAAGTCAGCCACATCGAGCCCCTCACTAAGGTTTATGGCGGCACGTTGTCCAGCTCGGATCGCCGCCTCCTTTCCATCTTCCAGCTGTTCGAGCGCCAACGCAAGTTGAGTGTGAGGGCTGTGGTTGGACGATGGATGCCACCCTCGTCTTCTTTGGCTACCGGGAGCGGTGAAAGTGTTGGCTTGGAGGCGTTGCAGAACCTAGATGGCATCTCACTCCTGAGAACAGCGCTCGCGTTCCCAATGCGCATGCGAATCGACGTCCCCACTGATTTCGACAAGAGCACGGTGTATGAAAATCAACTCTACGACCCTCTCTTCCTCTTACTTCTCCTGCAACATGTACTATTCAATGGACCTCCCACGTCAGCGATCTCGTGGATTGAATTGTTCAGGAGTAATGTCCCCGGTCTGGCCTTGCGAGCACTCTCAGCACGGGATGGGAAGTTGCGGGAAATTGGGATGGGTTGTATAGTCGCTGTGTGGACGCTGATGCAGAATGCTGACCTGCAAGAGCGGGATCACGTTCTGTATCTGCTTGGTTTGCTGAAGAACGCTGTAGTTCCCCCTCCTGCAAACAGCAACTCGAAGGATGCACAAATGGATCCTGGTGCAGAAGACGGCGAAGACCAGGCGCGTTTCCCACCACGGCTTCCATCTTACACGACTCTCTTGCTCTTCCACGCCCTTCGAGGAATATTCAATCCCTCCACTTTCATGTATCCACTCATGTCGAGGTTCCTCCTGCAACGTGCGGAGCTGGATATCACTGATGTACCGATGCTGTACAACATGCTCTACAGCAGTGACCAGGACGACTGGAAGAAGGAGAGAGGATGGATGTTGCGATTCCTCGCGGATGGTGCGCTCACCGGAAGCGGGGTCAGCGATTGGAGGCTCTTGAAGCGGAGACATGTGTGGGATCTGGTCGCCAGCATGTACTCGAGTGCCGCGCCTACTTCTTCTGCTCTTGCCACGAATGCAACTATGACTGATGTAGCGGCGATTGGTGCAGGGGCCGGTGGGGATAGGGCCTTCAAACTCTCCATACTCGATTTCTTGGCAAACTTGACGAGACATAGGGGCCCAACTATGAGCCTGATTTTGAAGTCCGGATTGCTGGCGTGGATCGAAGTGCAGGTTCTGGGTCCTGATCGCCATGCCAGCTTCGGATTAGAATGGCTGAGAATATTGGAGAATGTAATGGTCGTAGTGGACGTACGGAAGATGGATGGGAGTGCACTGAAGGGTCAGTGGGTGAAAAGTGTGGCCAGGTGTGTGGATGGAATCCTCAAAGAAGCAATCGGTAGGTCTTTTCTTTTTAACCACCATTCGATCTCAAGGCTCACGATCCCTCGTTAGGCACACCCCTCGTTTTGGTGAATATATTGCCGCTATCCGTTCGTCTCATCGCTCGCTTGTCCAGGATAGAGTCCATCGGAACGCAGTCACTTGGGAGTCTGATTCACCAGGCGCTTCTGGTCCTGAAGGCCTTCGAGTCCAACGTCAAGCACCGACCTGGCTCACGAACTCCTCCACTTCTGGACGAAATAGTCCCTCCTCCTCAGCATAGCTCTCACAGTTTGCATGACAAGCTAGTGTTCGACGATGACAACTTATTCTACGTCTGGGGGCGGTCTGTTGAATCTCTCTGGCAGGCCGCTATGAGTCTTGACACTAACCATAGCTCGCCCTCCTCAACCACTGGGGAGGCTTGGAGTACTTTGACGAGCAGGCTGCTGGTCTGGAGGGGTCTGGTTGGAGCGGAAGGTAGCACTGTGGGGGAATGGGTAAGGGTAGAGTGTATTCGAAATCTGCATCTCGGTGTCCAAAAGTAATGTATTTCAGTAGAGGCAATAAAAAATTCTTCATTCATCCCACCATTAGATTAGATGTCGTGATCATGCACCGGCCCGTCCGACTCCAAGGTTTCTGATGTTTAACGGCCGCCCGGTTCGTTTCACCGACTTCAGAACAACTCTCGCTCTGTAGAAGACTAGAAGAAGAGCTTCTCTGAGCACGCAATGTACGGCCGCACACTTTCGGAGCCTCTAGCTCTGTATAAACTGCAGAGCGTCGGATCCCTTTACGATTCTATTCTCGCTTTGCAGTAGCTCGTCTCAATTGCCATGTCCTCAAGTTACACCACAGGGTCAACAACCGGGGTCGCCATCATCACCGGAGCAGCACAAGGAATCGGCAAAGCCATTGCGCTACGCCTGGCGAACGACGGTTACGATATCTCGCTCAATGACATACCCTCACAACTCGAACGTTTAAGTCAGGTCAAGGAGGAAATCGAGGCTAAAGGAAGGAAGGTCTATGTAGTAACAGGAGATGTGTCTGTGGAAGCGGATGTGCAGCGAATTGTCGACGATACGGCGAAAGCTTTGGGCAGTGTTGATGTGGTGAGTGTTCTCCTGTATCCCACGTACCTTTCGACGTGATACTCAAAGGGTGTCAATCAGTTCGTTGCAAACGCTGGAGTCTGTCTTGCCAAACCATTCTTGGAGAGTAGGTGCATATTCTGAATCATGCGGAGCGTATCATCTAAGGACATCGATATCAGCAACTACCGAAGAATGGGACCGACTGACCTCGATCAATATCCGAGGGACCTTCCTCTGCTACAAATACGCTGCGAAGCAGATGATCAAGCAAGGTAAGGGAGGAAGAATACTCGGCGCGTGCTCGGGATGTGGATTCTCTGGTATGTCTTCTGAGTCCCCCAGGAGGCGGAGCTCGTGATCCTGAATTCTTCACGTTATAGGTCAGCCATACCTTGGTGCGTATGGTGCAACGAAGTGGGCCATTCGGGGTATTACTGCTACAGCTGGTGAGTTCTTCATCGGCCTCAACTCATTCGAGCTTTCGAGTAACGAACCTTTCCTTTCATCTTAGCCCTTGAATTTGGACCGTATGGAATAACTGTCAATGCGTACGCTCCCAGTGTGTATCTAGTTTCTGTTCATCTTGTTTGGTGAACAATGCTAACTAAATCGCCATAATCAGGTGCTGTCCCCACTCCTCTAAGTGCGTAGTAAACAGTTCCTTGCCACCCACCCAAATCCTAACTCCGGTTTTCTAGCCGAGAACCTGGCGACTTCATTCGGACTTCAACCCGAAACCTTCTTCTCTGAGGTACATCTTCGCGCTCCTTTCCAATGTGGATCCCACCTAACTAGGTGCATCTTCCAGGAACAAAAGCGAGCAGCCGTACCCTCCCTTGGATCTGCCGAAGATATCGCTGCCTTGGCCTCTTACTTTGTGTCTAAAGAGGCACATTTTACGACTGGTGGGTGCCATTCTAATTTCTTTGGGGTAATTTCTGTATAGTAACTGATATGGGGACATTCCCGTTGGTATACAGGTCAAACGGTATGTCTTTGGGGCTAGATGATCGTCATAGTACATTGTTCTAATCTCTATATAATGTCCAGGTGCTCTTGGACGGTGGCCGGTGAGGGACAGGACCTGTATCCGTCCACCATGCTCTGCGGAGCTTCTTGGACGAATAATGGCAAGGGTTCCATCCTTGCATACGTATTCTGGTCCTTCAAGCATGTTTTATGTTCCCGTACAACGCAGCCTTGCATTTGGACGAAGCAAAAATAATAAACTTATTACGAGCTAGGATGCTACGATACAGTCAACCGCCTACGCAGGCGACGTGGATAAGGAGGCTGTAAGATACAAAGAACGGGATTCATGACTATAAGGAAAAAACACTTTGAGAAATTTACGGTTGCCGTTCGAGGCCCGAAACAATGCAGTAGCGAACGAGCAAGGGTTTGAGGTCGGGCAGTGATGGCCTACATTAATACTCACTTGACGCAGCGAATTAAAATGACCTTGCTCGATCACATTGTCCAAAGGACGAAGGACCTTGTCATCGACTTCTTCGAGGCATGAATGCCAAAAGAAGCGAAGGTTTAGTTCCTCCAGATGGTACGCGCATTTGAGGGTCTTTAAAATCCCCAAAAGATCGGGCATTATAGCACTTTGCCGCCAGCCCGCCCTGAAATTCGCATTCAAGGTGCGCAGTCTGGTGTGTCCCGAAAGGTCCAGGGGAGGACAATCGTGTAGCGAAATCGAGGGTTCTAAAAAGACATTGATATGAGCAACCAGTTGTAGAGCTCGTAATGACCAATTTGGGCGAGGATAAACGTACCAGAGGAACTTGTAGAAGATATTTCCAGTAGCTCCAAAGAAGGACAGGCGAATAGCAATTTCTGAACCAGGGGAGAATCCTCGATACGTACATGGTCCATCCTCAGCGTCAACAAGTTCTTCATATTGGTAGTTCCGAGGTAATTGTTCACGATTTCGCTAAGCAGGTCTGAGAAGGGCGTCGAGGTTGAGGTTTTGGTGTCGATGAAATTCATATCGAGCCCTTCTAGTTGGCCCAACCTTCCATGTATGGCCGAGACGGGTGTCTCATCGGTCGCCAGCCGTACAATACGAGAAATGGTGATCGCCTTCAGGTTCTTTGAAGCAAACAAGGAGGAGATGGGCAAAGCGAGGCCGCAGTTCCCTACGTCGACAATTTCTAGGCTGTCGATAGTGAAAATGTGTCGGAGACCCTGTTGAACGCATGCGGACTGCCTCTCCAAAGACCCACATTCTAGGTAGGCGACTCTGACCGCCATTCGGAGGCCAATCACATGCGTCAAATGGCACAAAATCCGGGCCAAATTGTCTGGGAACCAGAAGAAGTGGGAAATTTGGACGATGATTGAAACATATTGAATATAGCCAGCGACCTCTGGTGTTGATTTTAAGAGATGAAGAAGACGTTGAAGGGAGTCCAGAAATGACGACATTGATTGGCTACAGTCGAGGATCAGGCCTCAGGGATTGAGGACATTATACAACGAAGCAAAGACTCACCCATTCTGTCTGTCAGAAATCCACAGATACCGGTGAACGAATGGGCGAAAGCACCGACGCAGGCGCGAAGAGACGGCGCTCGCTGATCGCAAGGAGCGCAGATCGGAGTCGTTCTTCTGTAATGATAGTCGGGAACCGTTGATGAAATTCTCAGCTATCAAGCCAAGGAGTTCGAAAGGAAGGTCTTCTAACGTCGCCATTCAAATCTATCTCCGTTGAAGGGGCGGTTAGCATTGTCAAGAACTTCAAATGCTTTTGGAAGCTCACATGTAGCGATAAACAGAAGTTTGGTTTACGAGGTCGAGAAAGGTGCGCAGCAATCTGATCATGCCACTGTATTTGTCCTTGTTCCAAACAAAACAAGATAAAGCAGCAGGATGGTCTAACATGTTCATCACAGCGTAGACAACGGGGCAAAATCACAACCTGGCGCCCTGCGAATGATCGGTGTTTGACCAATTAGGTTATCCTTATTTTATTATTTAATTAATAAATTTTGCAATTTCCGCTGACACTCGACTCGCCAAGTATTCCTCATGGTACTATAGCACCCTCTGCTGCTTCCACCGCAACTCACCGGAATTGTCATTGAAATGTCTCACATCTGAAGTCTCTGGGAATTAATGTTCAGAATTGCTCTGTCATTTTCCGGAGTTACAGCTCATCAACCTGTCAACTTGAAACCGTGAGTGGGACCACTCATAATCAAGCTGGATGACTGACTGCAGGGCAAGTGCCAAGTTCTATTTAACACAAGGTTTGTTGCTCCCACTTTCTTCTCTCTTTCTCTGGCATTAACACGTCTATATTCGCTTCCAGGGACTTGAAACTCCAAATTCGTCAATGTTGAAGATCCTGAGGCTCGGCCAAAACCAAGGTGGCGTGGCAGACTATCTGCCGAAGACAAACGAGTCTTTGTCTGAAGCTCAAAGAACCGAAATTGAGGCAAAGCTTCAACTGCTTTACGCTGATTTTGAGCGCGTTGTCGGCCGGCCTTTCGACGCTCACGAGGACAAAGAAAACTTGAATACATCAAGACGGGCTCGGAAATGCTGGAACGCCATATGGATTCATTTATCCCTTCTATCCCACGTTCGAAGTCTCCCTGAAGAGATCCTGCAAAGAGTGTTTTTCTTCGTCACATTGGATCCAACCTTCAGTTGTGGATACCAACTCCGGACGCTATGTGCTGTCTCTCGGCAGTGGAGAGCTGCAGCGATAAATCATTGTGCTCTCTGGACTTCACTCCCAGTGGTGTGCTTTCCAATGAAGGACCCATCGCCCAGAAAGATTCAAAACAACGTCGATGACTTGGGACTGCATCTTTCCAGGTCAGGGGTCCTCCCCCTCGAAGTCAACTGCGTCATATCCAAAGACGCATGGGAGACCGGGGAAGCGCCGATCCACAAGATTTTGCAACTATTGATTGACAATTGTCAGCGTTGGGGAACGGCATCGCTAAGCCTTCCTGTAGAGGTTCTTGCCCAAACACTCCTTCCGATACAGGGCAAGTTAGGGCTGCTTTCGCGACTGAGCATCTCAGTTAATGTCAGTGCTGGCATCGAGCACTTCTCATCAAACACAGACTGCCAACTGCACATCAACTGTTTCTCAAATGCACCCGCGCTTCGGAGCGTTACCCTTCATCACACTCTACTAGAATACCAATATTCAGTATCCCGCTCCAAGGTCGTGACAATTACCCTTCCATGGTCCCAGCTTGAGGACTTCTACGGCTACTCAAGAAATCGCGACACATTTTATCAAGACCTTCTTGCGGCTGGGCCATCCGGGCTCCGCAGCATAACATACGTCGCGGACGGCTTCAACCATGCTTCATTCTCTCCCGCAAAACCAATTACGTTGCCTAGGCTTGAATCCCTATCCATCGAAATTTGCAGGGACGGTGCCAATCTACCTTCACACTTGGAGAGCCTCATTGTTCCTTCACTATCCACTCTCACCGTACTGGGGAGCCTAGATTCATGCCCTTCAAACGCTCTTACTGGAGCAATCTCCAGGATGATCCGGAACTCAGGGTGCTCTCTGCACGAATTGTACCTGCAAAACATCGACATTCGACTCAGCTCCTTCATGGAGATCCTCTTTCTTTCTCCCAATATTGTCAAACTCAACATCCCACACACTGATACCGAGGGACTCCGACGACTCATCCTCGATCCCAACTCCCCAAGCCAAGTCCTTCCCAAGCTGAAAACATTGGTTCTCTGGACCACCCGTCATTATGGTATGTTGGGAAGCGATATGATACGGCCTGCAGCCGTCGACGCCTACACCCTCATGAAGATGGTTAGGTCCAGGACCGTAGACCTTTGCGCAAATTTCGACCGAGATAGCGGATTATTTTCGTCATTGGAGGAACTCACGATACACGGCTACAAAATCCCCAATCTGTATGCTCAGCTTCTACTACTCGAGATGCCGGTGGGAGATGCAGGATTGCCTGAAGGTGGAGCCGCCGTAAACGCAACTGCCGTGGAACTCGACCGCCTTGCCTCCAGATTCTCAATTTCCCTGAGCGAAAAGTTCTTGTCGCATTGGCCTCATGGGAGCACTGGGGGAAAATTGTATCGCGACCGCAGTCTCCATCTGGAGTTGGATCAACGGATGCAAGAAATGGAGAAACTTAGTCTGGAGAATTATTCCGGGTTCACCCCAATTTTGATAGTACGTCCCGTTTTCCTTTACAAGGCTACTGAATGTCCCTGACTTTTGGCCAGTGGAGGAACGTCCCTCGATTGCTAGGACAGCTTAGCGAGTCTGCCGATGGAATTATCCCTGGAGACGATGCGTTTCATTTCCGAATCCGTGCTGCAAGTCTTCTCAAATGGTGGAAGCCACTGTTGCTACATGACGCTCTAAGGACTCCATTTGCATGGCAATTCCATTTCTTCAATGGCGTCTTCGAAGGCGATTATTTACGACTGCGATATTTCCCGAATCCACAAGGTGCGTTTTTCTGAGGTATTTCTAAGCGAGTCCTCCCTCTAATGTGCCTTTAGATGAAGAGAGCACATGGCAGCTCATAGCCAACTATTGACACCCTCCCGAACAGGGGCTTCACGGGGCGGGCATCATTGCGGCTCTAGACCCACATTCATTTCGATTATGTCGTGACTAGCACGCCGTTTGCTGTGAACCAATGTATGAAGCATTCAATATTCAACGCCAATCCTCTGACTAAGGACAGTTGATATGCATGGTGTGAACCCCAATCAGTCCTATTTAGGTAGAATAACAAGGACGAAGTGACACATGAATCTTACTCTACAGCGCTTCACTCAAACGCATCCTCAGCCTGTGTGACCTCGCTGATTAAGCACCCCCACAAACGCGATGCTTGCATGACATATCTAGTCCCCAGACCCGGGGTTTCTCGGGGAGTATAGCACAGTGAGTCAGTTGGACGCGCACCCGCTTCGGCAATGCCGTACTGGCCAGCGCGACTTAAATGAATGATGCAGTTACGTCACAGCAATAGCGAGTCCCAACCACGACCACTACCATGCCATCTGACGTCGAGGTTCAAGCTCAAACCGGTGAAGGCTTGGAGAGGACGAAGAGGAAGAGGCTACATGGAGCTTGCGACGTCTGCCGTCGAAGAAAAAGTTAGTCCTAGCACTAGTCTCGATCCTCAATGTTGCTAATCGTCATGCCTTCAGTACGATGTAATGTCGTTCATTCTGGATTTCATCTTTAGTCCTGACGCTATCCTCAAGGTGATTCCGCCGAAAGGCCGGGGAAAAGGTGCTCTAACTGCATTAGTTCTCGCTCAGAGTGTACTCACAACTTCGTAGCTCAGGTGAGTGGCGTTTTGAAGTCGTTTGGGCATTTTGCTGAAGCACGTTACCGTTGCAGAAGAAAGAACGGTCCTTCAGGTATGTGATGATGCCTCAGACATCTCGATCTCAACAAATTCTTATCGTTATTTAGGAATGGATTGTTTACCTCAGCGAACTTTACCCAAACGTTATCTTTGGCCCAGCTCCGTGAAACCATGGATCCTCTGCTGAAGAAGATTCTATCGGAGTCATTCCCAGTCTCGACGAGCCTCACGCTCCTCCGCGAGACAATGACGCATATCGCGAGGTATGCTCGAGCACTAGAAGCTGCAGTGCCTGAAGACGCTCTTATGAAGCAAGCCTCGATTCCGCCGTTGGTGAAAGGACCGTCTCATACTTTACAGGAATCGAGCGGTACCAGTATCGGTGCAACCATAGCATTGAGTCCTCCGGGTAAGGACTTTGATTTGGAACAGCGGTCTACGCTTGTCCACGATTTCAACCGTTCAATGACGCTTACTGGCGCCAAAGACCGGTTCTTTGGCCCGTCGAGCATGAGCGCACTTGTGGATGCTACAGCCATGGAACTCAGGGAGGCTTCCCAGAATCACTTGTCCCCAGGACCAGGTCGAGCAATAACGATGAAGAAGCACATGAGGCCGGAGTTTTGGTCGGTCCTCCCAGTGAGTAACTTTCGCGAATCTCCGTCACTGCAACCCATCTGACTAATTGGGTTTAACAGTGGGAACAACCACCACCTATAGACAATACCCCTTTGGATTTTCCTCCACCCGACCTGCTTAACGAATTGGTGGGCATGTATTTTGCCTACGTTAACGCTTACTTCCCCTTCATGCACCGACCCACCTTGGAAAAGGGGATCCAGAGTGGGCTTCATCTTTCGTGCACGGGATTTGGAATGGTCGTTCTGGGTGTGTGCGCAGTCGCATCACGCTACTCGAATGATCCACGGGTCCTTCTCGAAGGAACAACCTCCCTCTTCAGTAACGGTTTCAAATGGTTCCGCCAAATCAAACTCTTTCACGAGTCGAGTCAGCGAGCACCTTCGCTATACGACTTACAAACCCTATACGTACGTGTCATCCCCCCCTCCGATCTCGCATTTGCTGAAACTCTAGTACAGCTTTCTATTACCTATCGTCATGGCTCATCAACTCCCGAGCAATGCTGGTATCTAATTGGTTACGGGATCAGGGCCGCTCAGGACATCGGCCTCAACAGAAGAAATCCTGGGTTGAAGCCCACCGTTGAAAATGAGCTTCGAAAACGGGTTTTTTGGATGTTTATACTCGCGGATTCATTGGTTTCCGCTGCTGTCGGTCGGCCACCGGCCGTCGAGCTCTCAGAGTATGTCAATTGGCGAGCCCTCTAACCTTTGACATTCATGACTAATCCCATTTCAGCCTTGATTTGGAGCTACCTATCGATTGCGACGATGAATACTGGGAAAGTTCCAATCCCGAGGTTGCATTCAAGCAGCCAGCTGGAATACCATCTCGCGTCTCCTTCTTTTGTTCGATGATTGAGCTCATCAAAATCCACCATAACGTGCAGAGGGCATTTGTGAGTTCATCAAAGATTCACCGGCGGTGTTCAGACGTCTCAACGTGGTTTGTAGTACTCAGTTACACCTAAAGAACCTCCTCCAGGTATCTCGCCAGGGGAACGCGACAGACTTNGCGCTTGTAAATATCGACTCTGCGTTAAACGCATGGGTTGACTCTGTTCCTGGCCACCGTGCGTCCGATTTGCTGCTCGAGCCCTCTGACCTTTCTCATTCTCTATCGCTTGCTGTACAGTTCGTTGGGATTCTCACTCTCTGGGGGGTATTTTCATCGACCAGTCCGCCAACTTGGTTTCCACGTACTACTGCGTCCAGATTCTCGCTCATCGCCCGTTTGTTGCCTGTCGAGACGATCCAGGGCTAGCGCTATCGTCGCTAGCGATCTGTACAAATGCTGCCAGGGCCTGTGCCCGGGTGATGGAGACACACTCGCGGAAGGGGCTCGTTCCCGTCCCGCATGCACAGGTACGATTTGTACGTTAAATTTACTCTCGGGACCTGACGGACCAGTATCGTATGATAGAAAGCCGCCTTCATATCGGGCGTGATGCTGATACTCAATCTTTGGAGGTCTAGGAATGCTGGTATTCGCTCAATCGACGAAGAGAGGGAGATGAAGGCAGTGCAGGCGTGTATCGACGTGTTGAAAAAACACGAAACGCGGTCAGTCTGTTACCATCATCCTGCAACCTAAACTTTACTCAAACTCAAAGTTATAGGTGGCATGCAGCCGGACGCTTTCGGTGCGTTTCTGCTTTCTTTTCAATGTCTGCATGTTTCAAATATCATTTTCAGCGACATTCTGACAACCCTTGCTTCTGCCGGATTGCCCCCCCAATCAACGGGTCCACCCCGGGCAAAGCGTCCTCGCAACGAGGATACTGATTATCCAAATCAAGAGGTCATGGTTTGGCCTGCGATTACAACGCCTCCACTTTCAGAYAGCAGCACCAACTCCTCCCAAACAATGGAGTTCTCTCGTTTGAGAGACCCCCCACCGCCGTCCACCTTTATCCAAGCTCTGGTGTCCACTCCGGAGTCCCCACCGCCGTATTCAACTGTCCCGACTGACGCCATTCCATTGTACATCTGCGACCTCAGCAAACCTTTCCCTCCCTTTAACCAGATGGATGGAGAACACAATCTAGCCTGGAAGCGGCAGTTAGATGAGCTTGATGCGCTGTGGGGGGAAGTGTCTAGCGGCGAAGATCAGACTAGACGCGGCGCAAATATCATGGCCCCCACCATCGAGACTGCAGGCTTCGGCTCTCACAACCTGAGTGCCAATCCGCCAACTTTCGCATCCCCGATCGAATCAAGTGGCCCCATAAGTAGTCGTGGACCGCCGTTGTCCACTTTTCCTCCTTGTGAGCTTTAAGCCTCTTCTTCGTCGGCCGTTGATTCTGAACCATTTTCAGCGGATGCCTACGCATCTAACCCGGGAAGCGATCTTTTGGGTGTACAAGATGCCACTCTGTGGACTGACTTCCCAATGGGACATAGGTAAAGCATCTTACTCCGTTTCTTTACCAGCTCTGGGCTCACGAATTGCATTGCAACATCACAGCTTGGATGACTGGGGACCCTATTTCTCACATATGGATGCTCTCAGCGCTGCCCACTTCCAGCAAGACCCACACTCTTCTCACATTGTCGAGTCACAATCGTTTAGTTACCTTAGCGGCGATCAAGGAACATTAGCATACGGTAGATAGTCGGCAGCCCATTTCCCAGTGTAGAGAAATGTTTCCAGCGGGTACTACCTTGCTCGATGGTCCAGGAACGACTTTTGGAGTAAGATACGGTATCAATAGCACGTTTTTGAATTAGGAAGTCGTCGCAACAGTGGATTTCTCAGCATTGATCGACGAAGTGAACGGAGGATGGAGAGCTGTAATTGTCTTACTAATGCCAGTCCATCCATGATGGCGTCATCAATTGAATCTCAAGCTTCTCCCTTACCCTCATGTCGTCTGAAACGGAATATCGATTTCAAGGTGAAGCCGCGGTCAAGACGAAGCGTCGGAGGCTACATGGCGCGTGTGATGTATGTCGACATAGAAAGAGTCAGTTCTTTGATGTTTCTATTCGATCTGAGGGGATCCTCAATCCTATTTTCTCCTAGTACGCTGTATGTTACCGTCTCTGCGTCACAAATACGCCTACTGACTTGACCTGAAGGCGATGCAGCCGAGAGGCCAGGCCAGAAATGCTCGAACTGTGTGAATTTTAATACAGATTGCACTCACCTCTATCTAACTCAGGTGGGTAGTGTCATGCAAAGACGAGCTCTGCGACTTATAGGCTTTATTATTTCCATAGAAAAAACAAAAGGCGTCTAGGCATGTATAAATATCTCGCAATACTCTCCATTTAATATTCTTACCTCTGCAGGAAAGGCAGGTGCCCTTCGGAGACGCGCTCACCACCGCAATCATTAGGACGACTGCGTGAGACCATGGACCCCCTGCTGAACACGGTTTTATCGAGGTCATACCAAGCACCAGCAAACCCGGCGCTCGTCCGAGAAGTAATGATGGACATCGCACGGTATGCTCGCGCCCTAGAAGCTGCGGTACCGGCCGATGCTTTTGGCAGAGCAGTCTCAACTCCAGCGTCAAATGCACCGTCGCCTTCGTGTACTAGTGATGCAGCTGTCAATACCTCCAATGAACGTTCACAGCCAGACGAACCTGATGGTGAAACACCAGAAGAAGACTCGACAGTTGCTCTTTCCAATACTCTGAAGCGCTCTCTGGTCCTCACTGGGTCTCGAGACCGGTTTTTCGGTGCATCCAGCAGCGTCGCACTGGTGGACACCACGGCTCTTGAGCTCAAAAGAATTTCAGTTCTCGACCGCTGCGTCTCTCAGAAACCTGCCGCACTATTGATGAGGCAACATATGCGCCCAGAGTTTTGGACAATCCACCCTGTAAGTAGAAAGCATTTCAGCTCCGAAAGGCCTCTTGAGCTAATGACTTGTGTTGCAGTGGGAGCGAGCGGTGCCGACAGAGCGTAAGCCATTCGATTTTCCGCCAAAAGACCTTATGAACCACCTGGTTCAGCTCTACTTTGACACCACCAATCTCTATGTCCCTCTATTGCACCGCGGGACGTTTGAAAAGGCGTTCAAAGCCGACCTTCACCTGTCTAGCCCAGATTTTGCTCAAGTGGTTTTGGGAGTCTGTGCGGTAGCAGCGCGGTATTCAGATGACGAGCGGGTTCTTCTAGAAGGAACCACTTCTTTTCATAGCAGCGGCTACAAGTGGTTCAGTCAATTGAGATTGTTTCAGGAGTGTTTTCTGCGAGCGCCTTCGCTCTACGAGCTGCAGGCCTTATGTGTGCGTATTCCCAGACTTTGAACGGCGATTTTTAGGCTCAATTCCACACGCAGCTCGCAGTGCTTTATATCCAAGGAACCTCGACATCGGACAAATGCTGGTACCTGGTCGGTCTCGGGGTCAGAGCTGCCCAAGACATCGGCCTCAACAAAAAGGGAGCTGGGACGAAGCCCACGGTGGAAGGCGAGCTTCGCAAGAGGGTCTTCTGGGTGCTTCTGTTCCTGGACTCATTGATAGCAGCTTCAGTTGGCCGACCTGCTGCTATGAATATTTCTGAGTACGTCCGTGACTACAGTCGTTGGTCCTCGAGTACTGATTTTGCTTAGCTTTGATGTGGAAATGCCTATTGATTGCGACGACGAGTACTGGGACCATCCAGATGCCGAACTTGCGTTCAAACAACCTCCTGGGGTACCGTCCAAAGCCTCATACTTCTGCTTAATCCTCAAACTTGTCGAAATTCATGCATCTTCTCACAGAGCATTCGTAAGTTTTTACAGCCTGCCCGTTCATTGGAAAGTCCTGACCAAGTGCCCAGTACTCTGTGAGGCGTCCCGATCCACCTCCTGGAACTTCTGCCGGAGATTGGGACCGAATCACGCTTGCTAATCTCGATTCCGCTTTGAACTCCTGGGCCGACTCTGTCCCCTACCACCGTACGTTTCGTCTTGTATTTTCTATCGCCCGTTTTCCTGATATATTGACTATACATAGTTCGTTGGGAACCCGGCCGTCTGCAAGGAATCTTCCTCAGCCAATCCGCCAAATTATGGACTACATACTATGCCACCCAGATCTTAGCTCACCGAGCATTTGTCACTTGCCCAGCTCACAAGTCGCTGGCGTTAACGTCCCTAGCAATCTGTACGAATGCTGCGAGGACCTGTATCCGGATCCTGGAGGTCCAGTCGCAGAAGGGACAGGCCCTTGCACCACATGCGCAGGTACGTCTTCTTTCCACCCAGTATCCGAGCTGGAGGGTTTCACAACGAATTGCGCACGTTTATAGACAAGTATATTCACGGCGGGACTCATGCTGTTGTTAAACTTCTGGAGGGCCAGACATACCGGCGTCCCCTTGGCGGACGAGGTTAGAGACATGAATTCAATCTTTACCAGTATCAAGGTGTTGCAGACATATGAAGCAAGGTGGGTCCCGAGTGATATATGTAATTTCGCTCTCTACTAAATGCTCGTATTGGATCATCGCATAGGTGGCATTCAGCAGGACGTTTCTGGTATGCTATCCTCGTTCAGTTCCTCAACTTTGACATATACTGAGATCTAATTCAGTGATATTCTCATGGCGCTCGTCTCCATGGGTATGGTGCCGCTTGAGCAGGTCAAGAGACCGAAGCGTCGTCGCAGCACCGAGGATGATGATGAAAGCGACGTCGAAGACGCCCAGTTCTGTTCACCAGGGCCTCAGAATGATGTTACCACCGAAGCTGCGACGGCTTCTCCGACCAATACCAGCGCCAGTCTCCGGACGAACGACCCACCAGCGTCCGAAAGCCCAAGATCACTCCCGACGACGAACGAATCCCAAGAGAACGTCGCTACTGCTACATCGAATGACCTGCCTCTTGACGGATTCCATTTCGACACCCCGGACCTGGCGGGATCCTTCTCGCAGATGAACGGCGTTGAAAGCGGACAGAACATGACATGGAGCCAGCAACTCGACCAGCTGCAGACCCTGTATGGGTACGGGCAGCCTAACGCTCATCCCGCCGGCCAACTTCCCAACGCCGGTGCAGGCATATCTGCTCCATTTGGTACGATATTCGACGGGCCAGCTGGAGCACCCCCAGCTTCGACGACTTCGGTGTATCAATGGCCTAATGCGCAATCTCCGTCGTCGTCGACAGCCTCTGAACAGGGTAGCGACGGTCTAGTACTGACCACCCAAGATGCGATGCTCTGGACAGGCGTGCCCTCTGGCTACGAGTGAGTGGAATCCTCCTCCTATCTGTACGCCTTCGATGCTGACGATAGATCGCTTTCTTCCTAACCTCTTCATCAGCCCGAATGACTGGAGCAAGTATCTGTTGGATGTCGAGGCCCTTTCGGGCAATTTCGATAACCAACAAGGCTTCAATTTCAGTTTATAGTACTTCCTGCTGCACGAGTGCACCACCCGGCTGACCATAGGCACACCCCTCTACTCACTGAATTCATCCTACATTACCACGATGGCTCATCCTTAATCTCGCTACCACCTTTCGGACCAAACCGATTTTTGAATTATACCAAAGGATATATAAGTTGTGTAGATATGGTATGGTTTTGTATGATTACACTGTCCCGGTCACAATCAGAGTGATATCAGCGTTGAGCGCCAGGTCGAGCTCGCAAGACAACCCGTGGCACGTGGAGAAGTAAAAAGAAACACAAGGAGCGGCATCATACCGACCAACACAACGTCAACCATATCGGTGTAAGGTATATGCCGGTAAGTATGGGAGGGTAAGAAAAAAATTATCCAAGATGAAAAAAAGGTAAGAGGAAAGTGTCCACAGTATCAATCAGTCAGGGGAAAAAAAAAGGGAAACCAAACGCGTGTCGTTCATCATCCATGCAAATAATCCGGGACAAATCCAATCATGAAGACACCCAGCCAACGCCGAGTCTACCCACACAAACACTCGAGACAGATAGATGATGGACGAGCCACCACCTCTCCTCCCTATCCAAACCACTCATCGATCAATCGTGACTCCGCAAGCTCCAGTTATCCAACGGCACACTCGAGGGCGTCACGAAATCCGAATCGCTCATACCAGGCCACTGCGGGTTGAACAACACCTGCAAGTTATACGTCCCCGCAGGCAAGCTAATCGCCAACACCGTCACACCAGGGTTCTCCTGGTCCGGCACGAGCGGCTCGGGCATACCCGCAGGTCGCACAGGCTGCACCGTAGAGAACTGGGCGCCAGAGGGAGCGTTGAGGATCGACACCTTGAGCGTCTGCCCGTCGAGGGTGAGGGTTGCAGAGGTGCCTCCAGACTCGATGGCGATGGTCGCGTTGGTGTGCATGCGCCATTGGACGGCGCCTTCAGCGGTGATCTCGTCTTGGAGCAGGAATTGGCGACGCTTGTTGAGGAGGCGGGCACCTCGCTTGACGGAAGAACTGCATAACAAAGTTAGCGTTGTAACCAGAATGAAAGTCAGGCGGGGGNATACGCACGCTTCGAAGTAGGCACTGGTCATATCGGTAGTCCAGAAGGCGGTGGAATCATCGGGGATATTGAGGACAGTGCTGGAGCCCTGGGCAGTTCCGGAAGAATCATGCTTGACAGTCGGCCTGCTCTCAACATTCTGGTTCCCATTGGCAACGCACAAGGTGTTCTGTCCAACAGTAGCCTTCCTGTAGTACTTCCATCGCTCGGCATCTTGGAGCTCGCTGTTGAAGTATTGAGGAGACCTGTAATCACCCGATCCCAATTCACCGGCCCAACGCGTGCCAAGGGCGTCGAAGACGAAGTCACCGACGTCGAGATCGTTGTGTGTCTGGTGTCCCCTGTTGCGGCCGGCCTTGATGGCAACATACAAGGCATCATCGTCGGTCCAGCTGCTCCTCATGCTCGCCCATTGAACCAACTCCTGATCGAAGAAGTGGTCGAGAGGGAGTCCGTTCCAGAACGCTCCATTGACAGCGGGGTTGTACCAGAACATGCTCCATGGCTCGGCAGCATCGTGTTGTTCACGCTGGTGGAGGATGAATTCGGGGTGATCGAGCTCAGCACCATAAAGGAGCATCGAGTTGGCGGTGGTCGAGAACTTGGGTGGGCCGTGGTCTCCGTAGTCGAAGAGGGAGGTGGGGCCGGAAACGTACATGTGGAAGATACCGGTGCGGAAGTAGTCGGGGTTGATATCGAGGAGGCCGTAGTGGGATCCAGTGGCAGTCAGGAGGGCAGAGGCCATCTCGGCATGACCAGTCGTGCCGAAGTACCAGTAGTTGGGCGACTCGGCCCAAGAACCGTCGTTGGTGACAGCCCTGGCGCAGTTGGCTTTGGCGTTATCGATGGTTTGACCGAGCAGGCCGCTGGCAACACCGGTGGTGTCATCGCCGAGGATCGCAAGGGAAGCGAGGGTCAGACCGCCATTGCAAACGCAATTCCAGTTTCCGGTGATGTTGGTCCGCCACCAACCGAAGTCGGCTGTGCCAGCGTACACGGCAGTGCCATGGTTCAGACCATATCGGATGACACCGTCGCGGATGGTGGCCTTTTGCTCGTCGGACCAAACATCGTAGAACCAGTCGTAGGCGATACCGAATGCGGCCGAGAATTCAGCTGCGTCGAGGAAATGGGTTGGGTTCCACTTGGTCTCGTCGTCGGGGCCGAACTGGGGGCTGATAACATGCTGGATCTCCTCCCAAGCGCGGTCGACCCATCCCGTGTTTTTGGTGATCTGATAGACATAGCCAAAGGCTTTGATACGCATCTTGAATTCACGGGCATTGTCGAGGATACCGCTGTCACCATCCATGAAGTAGGTGATGGGCCTGAGGGCACGGTAGTCCGAAGCGTTCTTGAAGATGGTTTCGTTCCATCCCTGGAGGTAAGGGTCGTTGCGAATGAGTTCGGGGAGGGCGTCCCACTTGTATTTGGGGGCAATGAGGCGGGGTCGATCGGGGCGGACTTCGAGGGGGCTGGGGTTGGCTGGCGCAAACGAGTCGCTTGGCCACGTCGAGGCGCCGGCAGCGATGGTGGGGGCAGCGAACAGCGCAGTGTTGGTCTGCAAAATCGATCAGCTTCCAAACTCCACGTGGAAAAAAAAATTATGCAGGGCACTGACAGCTGAAGGGTAGATTGGCACCATGTACTTGCTGTCGGTGGCGGTTGCAAATCGTCCAGCAGCCAGCACATTCGTGGCGGTGGCSACGGGTGCGTTCGAGGGGACCTCGTCACCGGTTGCCTTACCGCTGTTGCTGCCTGAACTGCTGCTGCTCGAGCTCTTCCGGGAGCCCAGTACGCCTCCCACAACGGCGGCGACGATGACGACCAAGGCGACGGGGATGCCAAACTTGATCCATGGGCTCAAACCCCTCTTCTTCGGTGGGACAGCCTGGCCCTGGGGGTTGATGAATCCTGTTGCGGATTCGGTGAAGGCTGGGTCGTTGTTGCCATACGGCGAATTCTGGGGAACGGCCCCGTAGCTCATGGAGCCTAAGAGGAAGAATAAAAACTAGAGACGAGGTAGAAGGAAACCGGAAAGGAGTGGCCGGGTGAGGTTGAAGTTTAAAGGGGGCAGCGAGCTGGCAGTGCTGCTGAATGGTCGTGATGGAGAGAATTCGAGCACAACGCCGCAGATGAATATATCCTCTCCGTGGGAAAGGCTTGGCTGACAGTTGGCAGGCACAAACAAACACACCCAACTCCCGCTCGAGACCGTGCGCGAGCCGCTTATTATTGTTCGACCGTCTGAAACATTCCACTCTCAAGCTGTGTCTTTGCACAGGGATCAGGAGAAGGTATCGCACGCTGAGGGGTAAATTTAGAGAGTATTTTATTTCACTTGGCAAACCCAACATTGATGTCCAGCAAACTTTTGAGCAGACTAGTAAATGATGCATCGCGACGGGTTTCTATTCTCCCTTGACAGGACAGCGGAAATGAAAGACGCGTGAAAGATAAAAATAGAGCATGGTGACGCGACAACCTCAGTCGACAAGTTCTTGACGCTTTATTGTAGTCCAGATTCCAAGCTGTGGAGCTTGAACCGAGTTAGCAGTGAGGAAGGTCGATCGCATGGGCATCGACCACCTCCATCGTGGTGGCAGAGAAACAACATCGTTGGGCCCAACCGACACTATTCATTAGGTATGTCAACCCATGTGACCGCGTTCACAACTGAGCGCTAAGTGTCTGCTTGATCTGGGTTACAATTAGCAGCCCCGCGTTCAATGGATGGCGTAGCGTTCCAGCAGTCCTTTAGACATTACAAGGACTCTCGTTATTAATTGGAGATGCCTTTTCCAAGATGAAAAATAAAGCTCATGAATGTTCAGCGTCCTTTCCAGAATAATTCTGCTAGGTTTGGGAGCGATAAGAAGGGCAAGACGGATACAGGACAGTGAGCAAGACTTCCGGCTATTTTGATGGCAATCTACTCTGCGCGCCAATTCCGACGGTGGGATAGATCCTGCTCACGCCATTCCCTTAATCCCTTTGAATAATTTTGATGAGACCAGTCCCGTAAATCCTCGTACTATCATCGACCAGAGGTTCGTATATGTCACAGGTGACGAGCTTTCATTGTCGATGGTGCTAGCGAAGAGCTCCGAGCGACGAGAACCCGAGAATTTACGAGTCCAAAATTGGATCATTTATTCTAGTTTCCGACACGCCGTTGCCCGGCATGTGTGACAAAAGCCTGAAAACCTCCTGCAAAAAGGAGACAGAACGTTCCGCNAAAAAAGTCGATATTTCGAGTTTATCCCCTCTAGAAACACTTGTTATCGACTTCGAAGCCAGAAATCCAAGGTNAAAATATGTGCTTTGCATAATTTACGAACCTCTGATCGATGATAGTACGACGAAGTAGTCATTGAGGCGTTATACTAAATTGACGGACACGGCGTAAGACTAAGCTACGCAGTTAGAACTTGCTGTGGTTCCTCCATTCGATCGTCAATCTCCCCTTCAAGTTCTGTCCCAACCCTAGCAAAAATAATGCCCGAAATTGCGGATTGAGTCTCAGCGCTGTTGCTTTGCCTCAGATCCAAGAAGAGTCTATTGGCGAATATTGTTGGAAATAGAGTGGTGAGTGCCCTGTTATACCGTTGATCAGAATGCCACAGTTATGGCCTCTAGATTGGTCACTGACTCAAGGTTAATCTTGCTAAGGGCATCAGTAACGGTGCTCAGATAACACCAAGATCTTGCAAACTCACCCGAATCCCATGTACGTATCTGATAATTGTGAACAAAGCTGTGGCTGATTTTCAATCCCCTGGAATAAGAACACGCGAGCTTTCTGGAGTGGATTCAGAGATACGCCTACCAAGGAGTGCAAAATAGTACAGAAGGCCATCGCGTTGAATGATTGTGAAAAGTGACGGATTCGAAACCGAGGTCGAGCGATTCCACCAAAAGTAACGTCGATAACGCCTGTAGAAGACGAAAACTGAAAAAAGGAATATGCCTAGAAGTCGCTCTTCAGCTTGCCAGGCCAGAAATAGGAAATTTTGACACACTAGATTCCCGAGCCATCACCCAATAATTTGCAATGATGCGATATATTGGGTCTGCAGAGTGCAGCTCAAACGGGTAGAGGTTCAGAAGTAGAGAAGGCGTCACTAAGTGCCTCGTATGTTAGATTTCTTGTTAAGAGGCAAAAAGAAAATAGTCTTTATACCATATGCGACGGCGAGGTAGCTTCCCATTAAAGTGCACGATACCGTTAGCATCGTCTAGAACGAAGGATTGGATCAGAGATGTTGCGACACAAAGGTAGAACATCCGCACCGTGTACATGATCGCTATGATGACCCCGTGCCTTCTCTTGGCCCCGAGCAACGCATAAAGGCATAGAAGTTGCATTCCTTGAGCCTCTCAAATTAGGAAATCAACGAATTTTATGTATAAATTGAGCCCAAAATTCACCAGTTGGGACGTAGAGGAAGAATATGACGATGACTTTGTACCACAGTCCCTGGGTTATCATCAGCATATCCTTTATTTCTGAAAGAAAATTCACCATTCTGCAACGTCTCGAGTATAAAATATGTCTGGAAGGTAATTGGTCATGAGTTGTAAAGCTTTGAAGTGTAGTGAACTAGAGAACTAGGACGGACTTTCGGTGACGAGATAGTATTGGCGTTAGCAAAGGCAACTTGAACTAGACAAGAAAAAATCTGTCAAAAGGCTCAAATCCTCTCACAAAATCCTGACCGTAGAGGATAAACGGCATGGTTGTAGCAGGGAAGTATCTTGAGAGGAGGAAGAGGCACTTCCCCAGCTTCCATGGCTCCGCCCAGATGTAGCTGACCTATGGCATGGCAATAGTGTGAACGTTAGGCATGGCTATGACCTGAATTCTCAACCACTCACCTCTGCTTCTATGGTGCCTAGATAATCCAGAATCTGTAGCATTCAACAGTCCTGAGCGCGAGATACAACCAAATTGGGCTGCCAAGCACAAACATATAGAACACAGCCTGAAACTAGAGGTGTATAAATTTATGCAAGGCAGATGAATGGCTTCGAGGAGCGTACAAAAGAGGGACTGGAGGATATGGGAAACAACGTCAGGGAATGTGATCCGAGATTGTGCCAACCCCAACACTTACGTCCGAAAGATACAAGCTGCGAACTTGATCACCGAGGCCGATGACAGATTTATCCATGGTAGAGTTGAAGCGCCCTCTGAAATAAGTTCAGTGTCAATGGGAGGCATCGACTAGCCTCAGAGCCCCAAATATATAGGAATCTTGGAAGAGTTGGTGCTGTGCTGTGGGATTTAGTCCGTGAACGAAGTTGTGTATCGAAGAGTCCGAAGCGTTGTCAGAACACCTGAGGTGACTTGATGAGTTGGGCGCTGATGTCTTCAATGCAGCTTTTTCGAGGGCGATGAAGCTGCGAGGATGATTTTAAGATTATCAGAATCATGATCGGATGACTGTGGCTTAGAGAAGCGACTGAAAACACCGCAGAACGAATAGCCTGCTTTTGAGGGCAATGAAGCCGCGAAGATGATACTGAGATCATCAGAGCCTTGGCCATGATTGGATGGCCGGGAGCTTGAGAAGCGATTGACAACAGCACCGAAGGAATAGCCAGTGCAAGATCGGGGTGAAAATCGACTCACGGACTGCACAGATGGATGTCTGGCTCGTCCTTCAGGCTCTGAAAACTCGGGTCGTGATCACATGACACAAATCTATTCATAAATTGCAATAGCTTGGGAGGGTCTTGTATCGCTTCTCTCGTCAGTTGGTTTTGGCGCGGAGCACAGCGGAACCCCGAATGAGTCTACAGCAGATTAATCGTCCTCCTTACAATACTTTCCATGTTGTTACCCTCACGCTCAGCCCTTCAACCTGGTAGGTTCCTCGTTCCGAATCCCTGCTCTCCTTCAGGCTGTCTTCAGGGTTGGGCCGCGGACACAAATATAAGTAGAGGAGGCGCGCGTGTTTGCGCGTGTGTACGTCACGCCCTGCCTCCAAGCGCCCGCGCGCCTGACCCTAACTTTCCCTACTCCTTGCTTCCGCTCCACCACTAGAACGACGGCATACACTCGCGATCTCCTAGATATCCCTCCCTGGCCTGCTGGAGAGTTCCCAGCGGGATTGTGGGTTTCTCGACTGACCGCTCAAGGCGGACTCCCGAGCTAGCGCCGGAGACCGCCAGCGCCCTCGGAAACTAGGATTGACAATTGTGTCATTCTAGTTTCCAAAGTATCACTTCTTTCCCTATCTCTCACTATATCTTCCCAAAATCTCTCTATTAGTCTATTTACCTGATCTGATCAACCCCCGAGTTCTCGCTACGGGCCGTGACGCTAACTTGTTCCGCAGTTAGAACTTGCTGTGGTCCCTCCACTTGATCGTCAATCTCCCATTCCGTCCCAACCCTGGCGAAAATAATGCCCGAAACAGCGGATTGAGTCTCAGCGCTGTTGCTTTGCCTCAGATCCAAGAAGAGTCTGTTGGCCAAGAGTGTCGGAAATAAAACGGTGAGTCCGCTGTTATAGCGTCAGAACGCTGCAGATTGCTTCTAGATCTGACACTGACCCGAGTTCAGCCTTGCCAAGGACGTCAGTAACGGTGCTCGAGGAACACGAGGACCTTACGCACTCACCGGAAACTCAGGTGCATATTTGATAGTCGTGAACAAAGCTGTACCTGGGTTGGAGATCCCCCGGAATCAGAACACGCAAACTTTCTGGGTTCAATTCAGAGATCAGCCTACCAAGAATCGCAAAATAATACAAAAGGCCGTCGCGTTGAATGATTGTGATGATTGAAGGATTCCGAGTCCACACCGAGGCCGGGCGATTCCACCAAAAGTAGCGTCGATAACGCCTGTAGAGAACAAAAACTGAAAAAAGGAATATGCCTAGAAGTCGCTCTTCAGCTTGCCGGGTCGGAGATAGGAATTAATCAACGCACAAGACTCCCGGGCCAACACCCAATAATTTGCAACGATGCGATATATTGAGTTTGGATAGAAAAGATCGAACGGGTAGAGAGTTGGAAGTAGAGAGGGCGTCGCTACGTGCCTTGTATGTCAGATCCCTTCGCAAGAGGCAAAATAATTGGCATTTATACCATACGCGACGGATAGGTAGCTTCCCATTAAAGCGCACGACACTGTAAGCATCGCCTAGGGCGGAGGATTGAGTAAGAGAAATTGCGATGCACACAAGGAATTCGAACTTCATCCGTACCGTGAACATGGTCGCAATGATAATTCCGTGTCTTCTCCTGGCCCCGAGCAGTGCGTAAAGGCATAAAAATTGCATTCCTTGAGTGAGGCATTCGGTTTAGAAAATCAGCGAATTTCATGTGTGAATTGAGCCCGGAATTCACCAGTTGGAATGTAGATCAAGAGTAGGACGATAACTGCGCACCACGATTCACAGGTCATCATCAGCACATCTGTTATTCCAGAAGGAAAATTCACCATTCTGCAACACATCGAGTATAAAGTATGTCTGTAAGATATAATTGGTCATGAATCTTAAGTGTGGTGAACCAGAGAACTGGGACGAACTTTCGGTGATGAGATCATATTGGCGTTAGCACATGTAGCTAGACAAGAAAAAAGTCAGCCAACAAGCTTNNAAAATCCGTATACGACATCCTGACCGTAGATGAGAATCGGAATGGCTGTAGCAGCGAAGTATCTCGAGAGGAGGAAGAGGAACTTCCCCGGCTTCCATGACTCCCTCCAGATGTACCCAACCTGCCATGGTGTGGCAACGGTGAGAACGGTATCATAACCTGAACACTCAATAACTCGCCTCTACTTCTATGGTGTCTAGATAATCCAGAATCTGTAACATTCAACAGTCGGCTCGAGATACGATTATGTGGGGCCGCCAAAGCACGAACAAATACAACACAGCCTGAAACTGGAGGTGTATAAATTCATGCGAGGCAGACGAATGGCTTCGGAGAACGCACAGAGGAAGGACTAAACGAGATGGGAAACGAGGTCAGGGACTGTAATCCAAGATCGTGGCAATTTCAACTTGCGTTCGAAAGATATATACTGCGAACTTCATCACCCAGGTCAATGATGGCGGATTCATCCATGTTAGAGTTAGAGTGCCCCTTGAAATGGGGTAAGTAGCAACAGGAGGGACTGATTGGTGTCGGAGCCACAAAGATATAGGATTCTTGAAAGAGCCGGCGCTTTCGGGTGGGATTTTAGGTTCCGTGAACAAATTCATGTTTCGAAGAGTTCGAAGCGTCATCGAAACTACACCCACACACCCTCACACGCACCTACACCTGGGTTGGCTTGATTAAGGGGGTGCTGATGTATTCAATGCAGTTCTCTCGAGTGGGAGGAAGCCACGAAGAAGGTACTAGGATCAGAAGAACCATGATCGACCTACAGAAGCGATTGGTTTGATGGGATGGAGTGAAGAAAGAGAAGAGTTAGGAAGAATCAAAGGATTCCACCGCGTGATAACAGGCTTAGAAGGTGGTATATGTTACTCATCAGCGTAGTTCATTCAATTCAAAGTAACGAAAGAGTTACGTGCTGGCTCAGCAGAGTTTCCCGTCAAGACGACCAAATACGGTCCGTCTTATAAATATGTAGCACTGCTGGGATCCGGCTTCCTGCGTTTGGCAAGATCGTTGCAAAACGTATCTTTTGATTAGAAAGCTTTGATACTGCTCTGCATGTATTGGGCTAGAATGTGATACAAAATGCGATTATTGTCTTTTTCAGCCGCAATACGCATATTCTGGCACTTTGGGGGAGACGATACGCAAATCATCGTCTTTTTCGCATCTCAAGAGGCCTTTCAGAAGCTAAGACTGTTTTGGATCCGTTTTGCACACCTCTCGCAGACCGCAGAAATGCTGGATCTTAGCAGTGTAGAGCCTATGCTGAAACTGTGTACTGAGCTGTCGTGGCTTGGCTTTTCTCAGGCTGTCGTCAACATGTCAAAGGGCTGTCCTGCGCTCCATTAGGAATTGATAATAGAAGTAGATTTTCTAGCTGCACGAAATCGAACATTGCCTCAAAACTGCTCAAGTTGCCGCGTTATTGGTGTTTCTCCTCCTCCCGCTGCTTCGAGTTTGGGCCAGTATGACATGAATCCCAGCTGTGCTGCTCTCTTTTTTCTTCTTCCCTCCATGTTCTTACCCTCACGGTCAGCCTTTCGACCTGGTGAGTTCCTCATCCCTCAGGCTGTCTTTCAGGTTGACGTACCCGTGGGTACCAATTCGCGCCACAAAACCCGGCCTCCGGTCCCGGCTCATATACTCACGCTCAGATAGGCGCTGGCTTTAACAGTTCATAATCAGGGTTGATCGCTGCTCTCAAACTCTCACCACGACCACCATGACCTCTGAGATACAGTATCGCTTTCAAATCGATCAAGGTCCATCCCAAACGAAGCGAAGGAGATTACATGGTGCATGCGATATATGTCGCCGCAAGAAGAGTGAGTATTCGCACTAGGTCGCTCATGTTTGATGTTTCTGAACGCATTTTCAGTCCGCTGTACGCTCTCTGTTATCGCTTCTCACAGGATAACGCATTGAATGCTTCCTCAAGGTGACTCTGCAGAGAGGCCTGGTAAACCGTGCACAAACTGTGAGACCAATGCCTCGCAATGTACCCATTTCTTTGCCACTCAGGTGAGAGCAAGCGCATTTGCCTCGTGGACTTAGAACTTGCTTCTCAAACGACCCTATCTGCAGAAGAAGGAACAAGCATCAAGGTACTTACCTTTAAAGATATCAAGCTCGCAGAGCCTCACACCCTATTAGCAGGAAGGGAGCCAACTCTGGCGCAGGCGACGTCCCACATCCAGTCGGCTTGACACAACTACATGAAACCATGGATCCACTTCTAACGACAGTTTTATCGGGCTCATACGCGGAGACGACGAACCTTACTCTCCTACGGGAAACATTGGTTAACGTCTCGCGGTACGCAAGGGCACTCGAAGCTGCACTTCCCCCAGGTACTTTGTCCAAACGATCTTCGCACTCTCCACCGACAGACTCCAGCAGCCCCAGCAAAAACACCGAGTCAAACTCTTCTCCAGAGCCTGACATAACTATCAAGGAGGAGGTGCAAGAGATCAAGAGTCTGTCTGAAACCTTCAAGCGATCCATGGCCCTCTCGGGAAGCGGAGACCGATTCTTTGGCCCTTCAAGCAGCTTTGCGCTCATAGATAGCGCGGCTTCAGAGGTTGCACACTTTGGAGGAGATGCGAATGGCTCTGGTTTATCCCAGCGGTCGGAAGCCATGACCGCGAGTGGAGTAAAGCAGCACATGCGGCCAGTGTTTTGGAAAGTCCTCCCAGTACGTCCCTACCACTCCTCGACGCGCGTCCTCGCTTATCGGCCTCGTTAGTGGGAAAAGGCACCGCCACCTGACAATCGACCTTTCGATTTCCCTGAACCGGACCTCCTCGAGAAGTTGGTGGAGCTGTACTTTGATAACGTCAACTTTTATATGCCCCTTCTGCATCGTCCCACGATTGATAGGGGATTGAAGGAAGGGCTCCATCTC
Organism: Candolleomyces eurysporus; assembly: GCA_027579435.1. NCBI lineage: Eukaryota > Fungi > Basidiomycota > Agaricomycetes > Agaricales > Psathyrellaceae > Candolleomyces > Candolleomyces eurysporus. The sequence goes on along the minus strand of JANBPK010000822.1, from coordinate 65,960 downwards.
TCTGATCCAGGGTTTGCGGGCGTGGCCCTAGCTATGTGTGCTCTAGGGGCGCGCTACTCGAACGATGAACGAGTTCTTCTGGAAGGGACGAACTCCCTTCATAGTTCTGGTTTCAAGTGGTTCCGTCAGATCAGACTCTTTGGAGAGTTCAGTTTGCGGGCACCGTCATTGTATGAGCTGCAAGCCTTATGCGTACGCCTATCCACTGATCATCCATTGCTGTTACTGACTATGTTTTGTTAACAGCTCGCCGTCACTTATGTTCAAGGATCCTCGACCCAAGAGAAAGCTTGGTACATGATTGGATTGGGTATCAGGGCCGCCCAGGATATTGGTCTTAATCACAAGGATGGCAACACAAAGCCTACTGTCGAGGGCGAACTCCGGAAGAGAATCTTTTGGCACCTCTTGCTCTCGGATTCGATCACTGCGTCGGCAGTCGGTCGACCACCTGCCATCCATCTCTCAGAGTACGCATGTTATGCTACTGGACTGCTCCCAGGTACTTACTCACTGCATTATTTAAGCTTCGACGTGGACTTGCCAATAGAATGTGACGACGAATATTGGGAGAATGCCGATCCTGAGAAGGCGTTCAAGCAGCCACCTGGAATGCCCTCCAAAGTCTCGTACTTTTGTGCCCTACTCAGGTTACTTCAGATCCACTGCAAGTCCCATCGAGCATTTGTAAGTTCTTATATGGAAGAGCATCATTAGCTACGATCGCTGAAGACTGTTTAGTACTCCGTGAAGCCTACCGAACCACCCCCAGGATACACCGCGGAAGAATGGAACAGAATGTCGCTATCGAACCTCGACTCTGCGCTGAACGAATGGGTCGACTCTCTGCCTGATCATTGTATGTGCACCTCATTCTGCTTCTCCAGTGTTGACCTCTGAATGATCCTCCCTTCTTAGTACGTTGGGACCCTACTAACTCACATGGAGCTTTACTCGACCAATCCGCTGCTCTATTCTGCACTTACTACACGACTCAAATGCTGGCACACCGGCTATTTGTCGCGTCTCGAGACCACCCTGCTCTGGCGTTCTCGTCTCTGGCCATTTGCACGAATGCAGCTAGGGCTTGTATTCGTATCATGGAAACGCAGTCGAAGAAGGGGCATAGGTTTGCTCCTCAGATCATGGTAAGACACTCACGTCCCTAAAACGCTCCTGACCTGACGACGTTGGTGACGATTGTAGAAAGCTCTGGCTACGTCGGCTTTGATGTTAATTCTAAACATATGCGGATCAAGGCGTACAGGCTTCCCAGTTATCGATGAAACGAAAGAAATAGGATTGGTGCACACATGTATTAATGTCTTGAGCACGTTCGAGGATCGGTGAGTAGCTCTTGCTGCCCTTCAAGTTGAATGTTTGACGATGCTCACGTATTATATTCTGATCAGGTGGCATTCAGCGGGGAGGTATCGTGACATTCTAATTGCCCTCACTTCTACTTGGGGGGCTGCAACCGAAGACATCGTCCCCTAATACCTCCAGGAGGCGAAGTCACCGAGCGCTGGAGTGCGAGTGCGACGCTGAGCCAACCGCTGCGCGACAACAACGGTCTTTACCTCCGGTGACAGCGGCGAGCACAGCTCCTAAAACTTCATTGGCCGATAGCCCAGATTCTCAAGGAAGTTCACAAACCCATGGAAATACTGGTGCTTCTGTCGAAAAACAAGCACCCGCTCCAACTATCTCCGCCCAATTTGAATCCGCCAGGCCCGACGCACTGCTCGATGCCATACCCCTTTACAGCAGTGATCTCAGCAAACCGTTCCCTCTCTTTGATGAAGCAAACCATAGTTACGATGCGACGTGGAAACAGCAGCTCGACGAGCTGCAGGCGCTGTGGGATCAGACTGCAAACAGTGGTGGCCAGAGTGTGGCTGCCGGAACTGGTCTACATATTCAGGACATGAGCTCTGTTGATAATTTGTTTGTGGATTCGTTGGCGCCGACCTCGTTCGATGTGCCCCATCCCCCGTCGTCTTCAACGTCGGTCCTTACAGCAAGTGCTGGGTTGGATGTTGGGTCGATTGGACCGTCTTCGACGGCGCCAAAAGCAGCTCCTCTTCAACGTAAGTTTTCTTCCTCTGTCGCTCCACGGATGGCTCAACCGTATATCGTACAGAAGCACCAATGTTCGACTTTGGAAGTAGTGTTTTGGACCCACAGGGTGCAGCTCTTTGGGTTGATGTGCCTTCAACTTACAAGTGCGTCTATAACCACCTCCTCTCCATCCAGTTCGAAAGCGATAGTGATTGACGTTGTTTTGAAAATTCAGCATGGACGAGTGGGGAAGCTATATATCAAATGTGAACACCCTCAATACTATCCCTACGCAGCAGTACCACCAGAATACGACTTCGCAAGCGGCGCCCGTCCAAGGAATCAATTTCGGCTTCATGACTGGCGTAAGCGACCAGGCCGGACCTGATCCCGCGTTTCCGTGGTGATCGTGTAATGGAGCGAGCGGATTCAAATGAAGCAGCAGANTTTTTTGTAGCAGATACATACTGAGAATTGGTATACATATTGCCTGTGGTTCGATCGTGCCAAATGTCAGTTAGATTACGTGGATTGCTGCGCATTATCTTATCCGCACGAGGCAGGTGATAGATCCCAATTTCATAAATTTGGACAATCGTGCGAGGCTCTGACGTCGACCCCGACGACCTACCATGACCTCGATGTCGTCCTCGAACGAAACAGGGCCCTCAACGAAGCGGAGAAGGCTACATGGCGCCTGCGATGTATGTAGGCACAAGAAAAGTCGGTAAATTTCGTGTTGAACGCATAGAACCAGCTGAAATTTCGCCCGCAGTTCGTTGTATGCTGTTCTGACTCAATTCACATACCTTGCTTCCTAAATCGTTGTTGCTCCAGGCGACTCCGCTGAGAGACCAGGGCAGAAATGTACCAATTGCACGACATTCGGCGCTGAATGCACTCGTATCTTCATGACTCAGGTGAGGATTGACAGTCGGCTCGCAAAACAAACGCGTCATTTGCTGACGGCGCTTCCAAAGAAAAAGGAGCAGCAGGCGTCCAGGCATGTGCTGTCGTGTGGAATATTGTTTCAGAGTAACGCTCACCTCTGTCACTTGCACATAATCAAGGAAGAAGGTTCCTGTCACGGTTTTCTCGCAAACAGAGTCCATTGTCGACCTGAGGGCGAAGATGGACCCATTACTGAAGAAGGTCCTGTCTGGGTCACAGCTGCCGGACAGTATTGCTCTCCTACGGGAGACCTTGGTGGTTGTCGCACGTTATGCTAGGAGCCTCGAGAGCTGCATTTCCACTTGCACGCCAGCCCCCCAAGTGCCGACGACGATTTCTACACCTCTGAGTCCAACCCCCGTGCCAGCAAACAAGAATGAAGCTTCAGAAGCAGGATTGGAAGACAAAGATTTTGAAACCGCGCTTGCTGATAACTTGAGACGCTCCTTGGTGCTCACTGACGCCACGGATCGTTTCATTGGTGCCTCGAGTAGTGTCGGTCTCTTTGACATAACCCAAGAGTTGAACCAGATTCATACAAATGACTTTACGTGCCAGCGTAGTGGTATGGCAATCAAGCAGTACCTGCGGCCTGAGTATTGGTCTGTTCTCCCGGTACGTCATTCGGACGTTTGGGCGATTCATGTTGGACTAACTTGAAGGTGTAGTGGGAGCAGGCACCGCCTCCCGACGACAGTCCTTTCGACTTCCCCGAACCCGACCTGCTGGACGAGCTCATTCGACTCCACTTCAATAACTGCAATTTCCTCCTTCCGTTATTGCATCGCCCCACCGTGGAGAGATGGATCAAGGAAGGAAAGCATCTTTCGGACCCCGGAATTGGAGGGGTAGTTGTAGGTTTATGTGCTCTTGGAGCACGGTTCTCCAGCGATCCTCGCGTTCTTTTGGAAGGGACGACCTCATTGCATAGTAACGGCTTCAAATGGTTCCGTCAAATGAGAGTTTTCCCGGAATCGTGCCTACATGCACCAACCCTGTATGATATGCAGGCATTGTGTGTACGTCCATTTCACTCGTTGAAAACTGCTCTTCGTTAATTCTTTTATAAGCTTGTCATTCTCTACCTCCTAGGTTCATCAACCCCCGAGAAATGCTGGTATTACGTTGGTTTTGGTATCAGAGCAGCCCAGGACATTGGGCTCAACAGAAAGGGCGCTGCGACGAAACCTACCGTTGAAAGGGAGCTCCGTAACCGGGTGTTTTGGATGTTGTTTATAGCAGATTCCGTGACCTCTGCAGCCATTGGTAGACCGTCTGCCATTGACCTAAACGAGTAAGTCCATATCCTTTCCGTACCCTTTCAGCGGCTGCTAACCCGAGCTTCAGCATCGACGTGGAAATGCCTGTAGAGTGTGATGACGAGTACTGGGAGCATCCCGACCCTGAACTTGCGTTTAAGCAGCCTCCTGGTATACCGTCAAGGGTCTCGTTTTTCTCTCATATTATCAGACTGGTGCAAATCCACTATTCGTTGAGAAAAGCCTTTGTAGGTCGTCGGATCATACTGCAATTTGCGYGTTGACTCACTTTGACCCTACTAGTATTCCGCAAGGCGCCCTGACCCCCCACCTGGTGTTTCAGARGAAGAGCGGGATAGAACGTCACTTGCCAATATCGATTCTGCGCTCAACGCTTGGCGGGATGACCTACCTGAGCATCGTAAGTCATCGTAGCYACTTTGCGTTTGCCCNNANTATGCAACCTTCTAAATCTCTGYCYAGTGCGTTGGGAYTGCAATCGCCCAGAGGGGCAATTCATCGACCAATCTGCAGTCATGTCCACTTTGTACAATTACACTCAGATTCTCCTGCAYCGTCCGTTCGTGGTCTCACGCAGCGATCCTTCGCTCGCTCTCACGTCCTTGGCGATCTGCACGAAYGCGGCCAGAGCGTGTATTAAGACTGCAGCGACYCATGCGCGGAAGGGACTCATACCYGCTCCGCAGATTCATGTACGTGTTCTAAACAGTCGTTSCTTCGAGCTCCCGTAACGAAAAATTGGGTATAGATGGCRTTGTTTTCGTCTGGCTTGGTGCTAGTTCTTAACATATGGAGGGCAAGGCGGATGGGATCGGCGATGGCAAACGAAGCCAAGGAATTGAAGAATGTGTATACGTGCATCGAGGTTTTGAAGACGTTTGAGCTGCGGTAGGTTAGTTCATCTATCATGGCGTTCGATACTCATGAACTTCTAGGTGGCATTCCGCTGGACGATTCTGGTTTGTCTAACGGCCTTTTCTTCCGACTCGAGACTGAACACAGTTGTAGTGACCTTTTGACCGCGATGGCGTCCATTGGAGGGTTCCCAGAGTCGGCGTTCACCAGAACGGCGAAACGGCCTCACGATGCTCTCACCGAATATACTGACCAGCGYGGTGCAGAGAAAGGAGCGGTCTATTCGTCGGACTCGAATTCTAGTCCTGGGATTGGGATTCCCTCAAATCTTGGAAGGAGGATCCTTGTGAAAAGCGGGTCAGCAGCAGAAAGCTCAGGCRCGCAAGTCAATGTYAAGACTGTGCATTCGCCACCTATCTCGGGATCTTCAAGCACGGAGCCACCAACCAATTTCCCTGTTTATGGAGGCGACCTCAGCCAGATATTCTCCGAGTTCAATCARATGGAGGATCCATATARTCAGACTTCAATACGCCAGCTGGGTGAACTGCAGAACAATCAGTTTGCTCATGCACTGCATTCTCAGCCTACGACCAATTGGGCTACGAACAATGCTTCCGATTTGGCTCTTCAGTCGACTGACCTGTCAACTATTGACTCCTCTTGGCCAGGTGAGTTGAACGTGATTGCTCGGTTTGGTTGACACGACTCACCCTCGGACTGGTCTTCCGGGTCGATAGCAGACACCTCAATGTCGGGAACGGCTGGAAACGGTCTGCTGGATCTCCCAGGCGCTGCACTTTGGACGGGTGTTCCGACAACATACGGGTAAGTGAATAAATTCGGCGGTCCTGTCCAACGTGCTGACCATTCTTTAGTTTGGATGATTGGGGCCAGTATATTTCGAATGTGGAGGCGCTCGGTAATAATCCTCCTGATGGTCGCCAGTTTCCCGAATCGTTTCAGGCCGTGGATGGGTTTGATCTTCTAGGTTTGTCTGGGCCATCGAGCTTTMAAACGTATCCTGCGCCGCAGCAAGATTATGCAGAGCCGGCGCAGTTCCAATGGTAGACAGTTATGTGACCGACGTTCATAGAGTCTGCGGTTTCCGGTCTTTCGAGCGATATTCCTGGTATTGTCAATTGAATTAGAGTGATAATAACTTTCTGATTGTTCAATTGTCAAATTTCGGCAGGAGAATGCATTCTCGTTAATCACTTGAGCCTCTCCGCACTCTCTGGCCTTTGCGATTCCGGGAAGAAGGGGATTACGACCTCCTGAGTAATGAGACCGATGGTCTGGTTCGATCAATGAGTACATAATCTCTTGGACTCGGCTACTGCGGGATGGCACAGCCGCTGCTAGGCACCTCTTCTATCACTTCTTCAATGACCACAACTTCCTTGTAATCTAGCTGCAAACCCAACAATGTCTTCTGATGGAGAAACGGGGAATACGGGGCAGGGCCCGGTCAAAATGAAGCGAAGACGGTTGCATGGTGCATGCGACCTGTGTCGCCAGAAGAAGAGTGAGCTCTTTCCACCTCAGAACGTCTAGTTATAGCTGCTTATATGGCGTGGATCAATGTCAGTACGATGTAAGGTTTMTAGGCTCATGTCCTGACCGTCTACTCAAGCTTTACAAGGTGAYTCCGCCAAGAGAGCCGGGAATAAGTGCTCGAATTGCGTAGCCTTTGGGTCGGAGTGCACTCATGTCCATGTAAACCAAGTGAGTATTATGTTGGTTCAACGAGGGATTATACTGATTCTTTGTAGAAAATTGGCCAGGGCTATAGGCAGGTATCAGATACATGGCCATTGTTACGCCGCAAACGCTCATGGGTTGCAATAGGACCTCGAGGACAGGCTTTTCGGCGTCCTCGGACTCGCTTTCGCTAGGACAGCTCCAAGATAGTATGGACCCGCTCCTCAAGACGATCCTTTCGCCAACRTATCAAGCACCGACAAACCCAGCCATCATTCGCGAAACCTTGGTTAACCTTGCACGGTATTCCCGTGCTTTAGAGTCTGCAGTACCGAAAGAAGCTTTGAAGGGGTGTACACCCTTGCCACCCCCGCCTACTTCAGTGGGCACCCCCACTGCGATTTCGATCCCAATCAAAGGCGCCAATGAGCCACCGAAAGAATGTAGTATCGTCAAAGCTTTAAAGGAAGATCCAGACCTATCAATGCTCTCCGACCAACTGAAACGGTCCTTGATGCTCACCTCTTCAGGGGAGCGGTTTTTCGGGCCCTCGAGTAGCGTCTCGCTCTTGAACACGGCGTTGGAATTGACGGAGGATGATCCTGATTGCCCGGCTCCCAGTGGGCCAGCGATAGCAGGTTATCTCAGGCCAGAGTTTTGGTCGGTTCTTCCAGTACGTACTTTGTCCTTTGGCGGTTTACACCATTCTTAATTGCTTTATGCAGTGGGAAGAAGCACCGCCGCCTGACGTCGAACCTTTCGTTTTCCCCGAACCTGACCTTTTGAAGAACCTCATCGACTTGTATTTCGATTGCGTCAATATTTTCATTCCTGTCTTGCACCGTCCGACATTTGAAAGGGCAGTTGAATCTGGTCTCCACCTCTCGGACCCCGCATTCGGTGCGACGGTGCTCGGTGTTTGCGCCCTTGCCTCGAGATATTCCAACGATGAGCGGAATTTGCTCGAAGGAACCAGTTCGCCACACAGCTCCGGTTATAGATGGTTCCGACAAATGAAGCTATTCAGGGAGTCTTCGTTACGAGCACCATCATTGTGCGAGCTACAGTCGTTCTGTGTGAGTGCTGTGATGCTCACCCGTCGAATGATCGCTCATTTCCCACCTAGCTGGCCGTCATATACCTTCAAGGATCATCGACACCCGAAAAGTGCTGGTATCTAATTGGGTTCGGGATCAGGGCTGCGCAAGACGTCGGTCTTAACAGGAAGAATGAAGAGACAGAGCCAACGGTCGAGGGCGAACTCCGCAAGCGAATATTCTGGACTCTCTTAATGGCGGAAGCGGTTATATCAGTAACTGTTGGTCGACCGCCTTCTATCAACCCTTCAGAGTGCGTATTTTTACTTTAATTTAATTCCGAGTGCGGAGAAATGACGCAATTCCCAGCTTCGATGTTGAACCACCAATTGACTGTGACGATGAATACTGGGAAAATCCGGACCCCGCGCTGGCGTTCAAACAGCCTGAAGGAAAACCCTCGAAGATATCGTTCTTCCTGTCACTGTTGAAGCTTACTGAGATACATTACTCGACACAGAGAGCGTTCGTGAGTTGCTGGCAATCCACCTTCTTACGCCCAGCACTGACCTATTGCATCTACCAGTACTCGGTCAGACGACCAGAGGTACCTGCAGGAATGACTCCCGGAGAATGGGACAGAGCCACACTTTCCAACCTCGATTCATCTCTCAATGCCTGGGTCGATTCTGTACCTGACCATTGTCAGTTTCTACTCAACTTTTTTGAGCTCCACTAACCCGCTTGCGTTCAGTGCGATGGGAGCCCCACTCCACCGGCGTTTTCTTCGACCAGTCTGCCATGCTCTTCGCCACATACTACTACATTCAGATCCTCGCTCACCGACCGTTCATCGTAGTGCGGAATCAGCCTGTATTGGCGTTCTCCTCTCTGGCGATCTGTACCAATGCAGCGAGGGCGTGTATTCGCATAACGGAGACCCAGTCAAAGAAAGGCCGCGTCCTGAATCCTCAGATGCAGGTAAGAAAAGCCTAGTTCCGGTTTCTGAAACTGATGCTGATGGGCGCTTACCTCTGGTGTACAGATGGCACTGTTCATGTCGGGCCTGATGCTGATTCTTAGTATCTGGAGAGGCAAGCGCACTGGAATTACATTAATGGATGAGAGGCAAGAAATGCAAGCCGTGCATAGTTGTATCAATGNTTTTGAAGACGTATGAGGAGCGGTGAGTACAGGTCTCTTCCCAGTGACTGCCAAAAGCGCTCATCGTTCCCCACTATCTAGGTGGCATCTCGCGGGAAGATTCCGGTGAGTTATTGAGGTGAACTCAACTCTCTGATTGTCAAGCTCATCCCATCGTGTTACAGCGATCTGCTGCTGGCGCTTACTTGCGTTAGTGGGTGTCCGCTTCAACCTGCGGCGCTCAAGCACAAGACCGGAAAACGGAGCCGCGAGACGCTTGAAGATGAAGCTAGCTCTCCAACATCGGGTTCAGGAACTCCTTCCATGACATCACGGCACGATACACCCTCCGACGCCCAAACGCGATCGTCACCTGCTACCAGTGTCTCTGCAAGAAGTGAACCAGTGTCGGAGCCTCTACCATTTGTTGAACCCAGCATGATGCATGGACAGCTCCCTGCACCAGTTACACTGACCGGTCTCATCAGCCATCAACAACATTCACCTGAGATACCGGAAGGAAGCCCGCCCTCCTTTGACTTCCCGTTGTATAGCAACGATTTGAGCAAGCCTTTCCCGTTCAATCCTAGTGATGAAAGTGGTTGGGATAACGCAGTGTTGCAGCAACAGTTGGACGAGTTGGAAGCGATGTTCAATGCTAGAGGGCCGTCCGCTGGGCAGTCGGGCGGAGTTGATGGGAACGCTGGTATGAGAGGGAATAACGGTGGACAGCAGCAGCAGAGTCAGGGTCAAAATCATCAGGATGTGTTCCAGAAGATGCTTGGGGAGCCTTCGATGTTCTTGACGTCCTCAGCGCCGCAACAACCATCCGTTCCCAATGTTGCGCCCGGGATTGAAGGTGGAGGCTCACTCTCAAGCGGTTCTCGTAGGTCTTCTCTCAACCCTTTTAGGATTATTCGATAGCAATAACCTTTTCGTTTCTGTAGACGACTTCTCTTCCTATCTCTTCAGTGGAAGCGGTTTGCTGGACATCCAAGGTGCTGCGATATGGACGGGAGTACCGTCAGGTACTGAGTACGTATCTCCTTTATTCCTCGGAGTAGACGTCTCACATGCCTATTTTTGTTTCCTTCGTATAGCTTGAATGATTGGAGAGCGTATTTCTCGAATGTGGAGGGATTGAAGCCCGGATCATCGCTGTACTCGGCAGGTCTCAGTGCTCCAAACCATCACATCGCGAACCCGTTCTCTTCTGGATCATTCCAACAAGAACAGCATGTTCCCTTGTCAGCTTCGTCCAGCGCTGGTAATGTTGGGGGAATGAATGATCCTTTCGGAGGCCAGAGTCATCGCTCCGATGGTGATTTCAACTGGTAATCTCATCACGTGCTAGTCTTCTTTCTTAATAATTTGGACTCGGGTCTTATGTTCTGGTTATTAACGTCGTCGTACAGTATGTAATCGTTAGATGGAGTACCTGGTTTCTAAATTGTCTTTGTATTTCTATTTCGCTTTTTGAGAAGATTTGCATCTCTACCGTCATATTAGTCACTGTCACTTTGGACTGGCGTGGATTTTCTCTGTCCCCAAGCTTTAGTGAACTGAACATATCGACGCAAGAACGTTCACCCTTCTTCCTCGAGCTGTCAGAAAGCGGACCATATATTGATCCGGTTCTGATCCGGCAGCACGTCATTGATCCCATGAACATGAACGGAGCAGCCGACTCGGATCTTGAATTTCACAACAACCCGGACGGTAGGCCCACTTGGACCGCCAGCATGCCATCACACGAGTGTGTGCGTAATCTCCATCTCCCGAGGAGATTTCTAAGTCGGCACTGCAAATTCAGCGGATTTGAACTCGAAGAGCTTACTAGACATCGAATATATACACCCCCAAAAACACATAGGCAACACTCGTCAGCATTGAACGTCCAGTGAGTCACCATGATGGAATTAAGCATTTAAGCTTCACGATGATTTGAAAAGCAGAGTACAATATTGCGCAAGGATCCCACCACTCCTTCACCCCAAACCACAACGACTTCGAGGCACCGTCGTCTCCACTCCAATAATGNCCCCCCGGAGATCTACTTCAAGCCCTACCAACATGGGTTAGTCGATGGCTCGGATACCGTCGCCCTATTACTCAAAAAGAATCGCCAACATCTCCTACCAACCTTCAAGGGACACCAAAAGTGTCTACCCCGAAGCCCTTACCACAGCCTGTAGTGTGGATCTGGACATGGATTGGAGCTTTCGGAGGAATAGCTGTTATACAAGCAGTGTTTGGGCAAGCTAGCTATTTCGTGAACAGGGGCGTGCCTCCGGTCGTTCCGAGCTTTGTGAGCATCCCTCTCTGGTCTTCCGGATCTTCTGCCTCATGCACAAGAGGCTCCAGGGTGCTACTGCCGTTCTTGTCTACGGTGTCATTGACAGTCCGCTTGCACAACCACGCGCTGTCCTCTGTGGACACTTCATCGGGGCGCTGGTGGGTGTTTGTATAGCCAAGCTGTTTGGGCTGCTTCCTACCCAAGAACGGTACGATGAATTGGCGTGGCTTGCTGCCTCTCTTGCGTGTGCTACGGCCATCGTATTGATGCAGATGACCAAAACAGTGCATCCACCTGCTGGTAAGTCGCGCCGGAATTTTCATTTGAGGCATCGAACTAACGTCCATCAGGTGCAACTGCTTTCTTACCTGTTCTTGACGGTCGCCTTAGAACCTTGGGGTGGTATTTCATCCCAGTCATCCTGCTCTCATCGGTCCTTGCCCTTGCTGTGGCGCTCCTGGTGAACAACGTTCAGCGTCGGTACCCGTTGTGGTGGATTCAACCTCCGGTCCCTGCCCCATCGACATCAGAACCTCAATCGGATGAGGATGACGACGAAGTAGTCGGGACCATCAGTGATTGGGAAAAACAAAGCGGCTCTAGGAGTCGTAGTAGAGGGAGGTCTACATATACTGCAGGGGCCAGCACGATTGAATCTTCCACCCCGATTATCGTGGAAGTCGCTGGGCCGCACAAGAAGACATAGATCATTGAGCTACAACTTCAGCAGGTCTACATTCTAGAGTTGTGTGGTACAAATCATACGTTTAAGCGGTGCAGGCATATACTCTTCGTTTTCTCGTCTGGACGAAAGTGCCGAAATTAAATGGTAGACCTGCAGTGAAGTCCTGACTCTTGATCATTTGACCCCTGTCAGTCGGGCTTCTATCTTGGCAAATATGTTGCTTCACGGTTTGCTTGTTTTACGGAGGTTCTTCGCAGCTTGGCGAACCTGCGACGAGACTCAGAAGAACATGTCACCACAACCCTCTGCAAGGGCTGTGGAACATGGTAATAGGCATCTGCATTAATGGGGTAGTGGTAACCTGGGTCGTTGCCATTCGAGTGACTAGCTCGACCCGCCGGGGGTTCGATTCCCTCTTAATGCATCTTTTTCGGGCGTCGTCGAATACGAGTCGCAATGCAAATGGGAACCCTTCGAGCATCGTGCGTGTGAAGGAACAACGGTTTCCACCTTCAAACCATTGAAAAGAGAAGCGCCCGCACCGAAATGAAAAGTATTGTCTCCACGAACAGTTCCATTGTCTGACTTGCTGAAGTATTTGTGGAACATTCCTTCACCAGCCATAATCAAGGAGATTCGGTAGCTTCGAAGAATAGTGGGACGTACACTAAAATTCGTTCGTAAACTGGCGCTGGTATTGGTCGGAGATACTGTCGCACTTTCGACGTCAGCATCATTCTGCGGCCCTGATGAGTAGAACCGTCGGTCATCGGCGTCTTCAATCTCGCTTTCATCCTTGTCAGCGCTCCGCTTCGGTCTGTTGACGCTCTCAAGTGGCACATACCCACAGAGATGAGCGCCATGAGGATATCACTGGATAGGTCTCGTCTACGTCAACGTTGAGGAACTGTGCGAGATGGCATGCCAGAAATGGCCTGCTGGATGTCGCCTGTATAACGATACCAATAGAGGCGTTTGATAGGGAGCGAAGATACACTTATCACTCGGCACCCACCTGAAACACTTCTCATGTCTCTAACCTCATCTATCAACGCGAAGCCGGTATGCCCGGCCCTCCAGGGGTACGTCCTGCAGTGATAAACTTGTCATTCGTTAGAGAAAATCCCAGCTCAATTCCTAGTGAAGAGAAGCCGTACCTGCGCATGTGGTGCAGGGCTTATCCCTTCTACTAAATCTCCAAGATACGAGTACAGGCTCTCGCAGCACTCGTACAGATTGCAAGAGATGTCCAAGTTGCCAACGACTTATCGAATGGACAAGTGACAGATAGACGGCGAGCTAAGACCTAGGTACCGTAATATGTTGTCCATAATTTGGCTGAGTGGCTGAGGAAGATCCCTTCCAAACGGATTCCCAGCGGACCATGTATAGAGAGAATATCAGGGAAACGTCAGATGCAGAATACAAGACGCAGCGCACGGTGGTCTGGAACAGAGTCGGCCCAGGAGTTCAACGTTCACCTTTCCTAAGTTTTTGNTTTTTCTTTCAGGCTCGATGAGCTACGGGGCCGTTCCTCAGCGCTCGCCGTATGGCAACAACGACCCCGCCTTCACCGAATCCGCAACAGGATTCATCAACCCCCGGGGACAAGCTCCACCGAAGAAGAGGGGATTGAGCCCATGGATCAAGTTTGGTATCCCCGTTGCCTTGGTTGTCATCGTGGCCGCCGTCGTAGGAGGCGTACTAGGCTCCCGGAAGAGCTCAAGCAGCAGCAGTTCAGGGAGCAACAGCGACAAAGCAACCGGTGATGAGGTCGCCTCGAATGCACCTGTGGCCACCGCCACGAATGTGCTGGCTGCTGGACGATTTGCAACCGCCACTGACAGCAAGTACATGGTTCCAATCTACCCTTCAGCTGTCAGTGCCCTGCGCTTTTATCTTTGACACATGGAGTTTGGGTACTGATAGATTTTGTAGACAAACACTGCACTGTTCGCTGCCCCCACCATCGCTGCCAGCGCTTCGACGTGGCCAAGAGACTCTTTTGCGCCAGCCAACCCCAGTCCCCTCGAGGTCCGCCCAGATCGCCCCCGCCTCATCGCTCCCAAGTACAAGTGGGACGCCCTCCCCGAGCTCGTTCGAAACGACCCTTACCTCCAGGGATGGAACGAAACCATTTTCAAGAACGCTTCCGACTACCGTGCCCTCAGACCCATCACTTACTTCAGGGATGGGCCCAGCGGTATCCTCGACAATGCCCGTGAATTCAAGATGCGGATCAAAGCCTTTGGCTATGTCTATCAGATCACCAAGAACACGGGATGGGTCGACCGCGCTTGGGAGGAGATCCAACATGTCCTCAGCCCCCAGTTCGGCCCCGACGACGAGACCAAGTGGAACCCAACCCATTTCCTCGACCCAGCTGAATTTTCTGCCGCATTCGGTATCGCCTACGACTGGTTCTACGACGTTTGGTCCGACGAGCAGAAGGCCACCATCCGCGACGGTGTCATCCGATATGGTCTGAACCATGGCGCTGCCGTGTACGCTGGCACAGCCGACGATATCGGCTGGTGGCGGACTAATATCACCGGAAACTGGAACTGCGTTTGCAATGGTGGTCTGACCCTTGCCTCCCTTGCGATCCTCGGGGATGATACCACCGGCGTTGCCAGTGGTCTGCTCAGCCAAACCATCGATAACGCGAAAGCCAACTGCGCCAGGGCTGTCCAGAATGACGGTTCTTGGGCCGAGTCGCCCAATTACTGGTACTTTGGTACGACTGGTCATGCCGAGATGGCTTCTGCCCTCCTGACCGCCACTGGATCCCACTACGGCCTCCTCAATGTCAACCCCGACTACTTCCGCACTGGTACCTTCCACATGTATGTCTCCGGCCCCACGTCCCTCTTCGACTACGGAGACCACGGCCCACCCAAATTCTCAACCACTGCCAACTCGATGCTCCTCTACGGTGATCAGCTCAACCACCCCGAATTTATTCTTCACCAGCGTGAACAACACGACGCTGCTGAGCCATGGAGCATGTTCTGGTACAACCCCGCTGTCAATGGAGCGTTCTGGAACGGACTCCCTCTCGACCACTTCTTCGATCAGGAGTTGGTTCAGTGGGCGAGCATGAGGAGTAGCTGGACGGACGACGACGCCTTGTATGTTGCTATCAAGGCCGGCCGCCACGCGGGACACCAGAGGCACAACGACCTCGACGTCGGCGATTTCGTGTTCGACGCCCTTGGCACACGATGGGCAGGTGAACTGGGATCAGGTGATTATMGGTCCCCTGAGTACTTCAACAGCGACTCRCAGGATGCCGAGCGSTGGAAGTACTACAGGAAGGCTACTGTCGGTCAGAACACCTTGTGCGTTGCCAATGGGAACCAGAATGTTGAGAGCAGGCCGACTGTCAAGCATGATTCTTCCGGAACTGCACAGGGTTCCAGCACGGTCCTCAATATTCCTGATGATTCAACGGCGTTCTGGACTACCGATATGACCAGTGCTTACTTCCAAGCGTCTGTGTCCCTTCYCTGTCCCTTATTTGTTTACATGCTRACCTC